>JZLH01S0419894.1:13210-25847 GCA_001188425.1 Eucidaris tribuloides
CACACACACACACACACACACACACACACACACACACACACACACACACACACACACACACACACACACACACACACACACACACACACACACACACACACACACACACACACACACACACACACACACACACACACACACGACATCACACGTAGATACGTACGCAAACCATCCCACACATAAACACACACAAACATACACACATACACTAAGTACATTAATGAAGGAAAACAGAAAAAAGGCAATAAGGAAAAAAAAGAGTAAAACAATTGACCAGTCACCCCTTTTCAACATTCTGAGTGCATGTTATTAGCATCAAAAGTGTTCAGAAGTTGACAAAATCTTGAAGAAATGCAGAAGACAATATCAGTGATTGTAACGTAGTTGGCAAGATCAAATTTGAAAACCATGTTGTATTGATCACTCGGCAAAACTCTAATTGGAAAATGCGTGTTGGCAAAACAAACAATTCACTTGGCAAGTGGGCACTGTATACGTCATCAACCTATAGCACTGAAAATCAGGTTCTTTGTTTTGTTTAAAGCAGTCGAAGAACATTAATGACCAATGAATAAGTCAGTCACCCTGGAGGGGAACCCCCTTCCAAACTTGCAGACCATCCACAATTTATCACCAATCGACAATTGCTACAACTTTTGCACAACAACCAAAATGTTAATTATTCGTTCCTTCATTCCGCACGCAATATAATTCAATATTGATCATTTAGCCCATTCTTAAGATTTTGCTTATTTCAGATATTTTTCAACACAAGAAAACATGGTTTTGCCGTAAATTATCTGCTATCATCTAACCCTAATGCACTTTTTATCCTGTTCCATTTTATTTAATTCGTTGTAGGAAGTAGGCGCCTTTATATGCCCCATTATGAGGACATTTTTTGGCCAGGAGATCAGGAACGACGCTCACGAGGCTGACCTGGGCTACACTTCAGTGGCGCTATCGAACCACACCGACAACCCGTATTTCTGTACCCCACCAGGGTAAGAGATTATAACATATTTTACCAAGGAGCTATTACACACTGGAATCACAACTTTCACAGAGGTTGAGACTATATTGGCGTAGATTCGGCAGGCTCATTAATATTCATGAGCTTGGAAATCTCGTTCGGCCGATGACGTATGGCTCACTAATATTAACACCTTGGAACAACTTGGTTACATACAATAAGATCACAAATTTACCAATGCTCGTCACCGAATCTCACCTAGCTTGTGGTTAGAGAGGCAGTCTTCATATCTGAAGATCCTTGATTCGAATCTTGTTGGAGGCAATATTTTCAAAGCTAGTTTTATCATCTTTTTTAATTAGATTGGGGATGAGGTTTATTCCATCAAACGAAACTTAGAAAATAAAGTCAGCTAGCTGCCAAACGAGATTTCCAAGCTCATGAATATTAGTGAGCCTGCTGAATCTACGCCGATATAGTCTCAACCCTTTTACAGAACCTTCGTTCTGTAAAAGAACGAAGACAGAACCTTCGTTCTGTAACTGGACGTTCGAAGTCGCCACTCGAAGATATGTCGCGTATGCGATTAACTAGATCTGCCTTGCAGGTGGCCAGACAAAAAAAAAAAAATGCTTGACTGTATAATCAATAGTCATTTTCAAAGGAAGGGATGTTACTATAAGATACATTTTGCTGTACCCAATAGTAAAAGAATGAGTGAACATACAATCTTCAGGCCTGATGGACATGCGAATGGAAAATAGGCAAAAATCATACAATATGAATGAAAATTACTCAAACTGGGCACGCCTGGGCACTATTTTCACGTAGTTTATCAAAGAGAACTACATTTGAAATTAATAAATATCTGAAATCTATTTGTCGGAATTGATGGGAAAAGTGTCAAAATTGACATGAAAGGGGCACATGATTTCCAACATTTTCCACAAAATACGACTTTGATTGATGATTGAAAACAAAATTTCTCATGCCATTTGTTTTCAACGATTATGTTTCCTTATAGGGCAAAAAATAACACTATTTAACCGTTAAACAAGTGAAATTTTCGCAAAATGTTATGAAATTTCCAAACTCATCTTCAGCTCTTCCTATGAAGTTGTCGGCTTGAAACATCCAACATCAAAGAAACTAAAGCACCTGAAATGAATTCAATAGCTGTTTTAATTCATTATTGCTAGTTGGGTCTCCAGTCTCTCATATCTCCTTGAATTTCTATAGTATTACAATACCATCTTTTGTTTGATTTGATTTGATTTATTTTTTTCATTTCCATCGCAGGTATAAACAAATACAAATATAAGGACATCAACGTAAATACAAACAAAATATTCTACAGTATTACAATACCAGTTTTTGTTTGATTTGATATGATTTTTCATTTCCATCGTATGCATAAACAAATATAAATATAAGTACATCCACATTAATATAAATATACTGTAATCACAATCTGCCGGATAACCGACGAAATATTCTATATTATTACAATATAATTTTTTGTTTGAATTAATTTGATTTTTCATTTCCATCATAGGTAATAAACAAATACAAATATAAGGACATAAACCTAAATATAAACAAAATATTCGACAGTATTACAATGCCATTTTTTTAATTTGATTTTTCATTTCCATCGTGGGTATAGACAAATACAAATATAAGTACGTTAACATAAATATAAATATACTGTAATCACATGTATACCATTTAGACGTAATAACAACTAAAATTAAAGTTAGAGTTAAAGAAATGATTAAGAGTTAAACAAAGGGAACAAGACATACATGCATGCAGACGACGTCATTACCTTTAACATAAACAAAATAAAATTGAACCAAAAATTGTAAATAAACGAAAGAGATTAATACGGTTGATGGAAATTGGGGGTCCTCTAAAATGCAAAGTTTGGATTTTTTAATTGAGGATCCCTCAAAAACAAAACAAAAAGAAAATTGTAATCAACTGATTTCTCGTCATAAACATACTTATGACATAAGTGCTGCTGGCGTAAAATTGCGCTACAAGCCGTACCTTCCGAATGACCAAATGAATGCCAATGATATAAAAACAGGGGGTAGGGGCCAACTATTTTCATTGATGTTTTGTAAAGAGGATGCGTAGACCTCTTCAAATCACCAGTAAAATAAGCAGATATCTATAATTAGATACTTTTCCACAGAAATTGACACTTTTTAATATCTGAATTCTGAACTATATAGTAGTGCTTGTATGGACAAAATATCCTAGCATACAAAAGTTTGGAATGTTATGGTGTCACTGGCATGTCAAAGTAAGTGATCGATATTTTGGCCTAAGATGTCATTCGAAAGCTACATGTTCTCTACATTTTCTTTTTATAATCACATCGGACATATATTTAGTGGTTATAAGCGTATGTACTGTAAAAGGTATCATTTATGCTCAATTCATTACCTTTTTGACCCTTAATACATGGCTTCTCAAATGTTCTTACAATATCACAAGAAGCCTATTGAAAGCATTAAAGATACATGTCAAAAGGAGTACATTTTATTCTTCTACAACTCGTACACAACATTCAACAATGTACAATGTATATGAAAAGTAAAGCGTTGAAATTAACATTAAAAGTTAAGAGTAAAAAGTAAAGAGTTAACATCAAGTAGTTTAGCAGGAAGTTCTAATTTTTCTTGTTGAAGTTAAACAGCAACAAGAATTAACATGAACTAATTAACCCCCTAAAAAGCGTTTTAGATTTTGAAGTGACACCCATGGGTGTAAATGTAACACCATAAATGAACACTTGAAATCTAACTCCAGCTTGGTGTTCAATATTTAACACCCGTCTTTTTGCAGTGTGAACACATTGTTTAAGATAAAGGCTAACATTGTGGAACTTCAATTTAAAGGAAAAAAACCCTATCAAACTTTGATATCTGAATTCTGAACTACATAGTAGTGCTAAAATGGACAAAAAATATCCTAGCACACAAAAGTTTTGGAATGTTATGGTGTCACTGGCATGGTATGCATGGATAAACAAATTAGTACTCAACCCGAGTTACAGTTAGTCAGACCAGTAACACAGTAGTCTGGGAGGGAACATACCGGGTCAGGAGAAGGTCACACTGTTTTTTTCACTCTTTTAAAGTACTAAATGATCACTTTGAAGTAAAATTTTCAGGGCTTCGTTTTTAGACCTTTTTAAAGACACTTACAACATGGAGGATTATGCACCTCATATATTTTAAACTGTAGTCAATGTTAAACTGTGGTTTTAAATAATGCTTTTATTTTTATCGTGATACAGTGCTGTCACCCTCCATTGCGTCAAGCACACCGGTACTGGCGGTGAGAACACGTTTGTGGACGGCTTCCACGCAGCCCAGCGACTCAAGGAATCGTCGCCCGAACAATACGACACATTACTCAACCTAAAGGTCATCAGTCACTACCGGGACAAACACAGAATTCTCCGCTCCCAGCATACGGTGTTGCATGAGGACACCTTCACAAAGGAACTGCAACAGATAAGGTAAAGCAAGGGCTTAGGCTGGTTTGAGCATGGGGAGGTGTACATCCTGGGGAGGTGTAATTCAAGTTGAGAAATTCAGCTGTTGAAAGCAGAAAAAGGAGGTAAAAATTTCATTTTGCTTCCTGGGGGCAGAACTCCTCTGCCTCAGCGGGGGGGGGGGGGTGACGTTGTAAAGGGACCTGGACATCTATTTCATAGACATTCTACACCAGGAAAATTACTTCTCGGGCAATAACAAACAGGACCCGGGAACAGGACTTTCACTCTCGGACAACTCCTCATGAAAAGTACCTCCAGGACAACCCCACATATTATCTATTCCTTTCTGTTATTGTCCCAGTTACAATTAAACCGTAGTAATTGTCCATGTTGTACTTAACCTAGGGGTAATTGTACGGGTTGTTATTGATCTCAGGGGTAATTATCCTATTGGTTATTGTCCTCGGTGGAAATTACCCGGGCGGTAATTGTCCTAAAGGATAATTGTCCTCGGTGGAAATTGGCTGGGGGTAATTGTTGTAAAGGGACCTGGACATCTACTCTACAGACATTCTACACTGGAAAATTACCTTTCGGACAATAACCCCTCGAGAACAATTACCCCAGGACAATTACCCCTTGGACAGTTACCATCAGGTCTTTCACTCCCGACAACTCCTCATGATAAGTTATAGTTTGAAAAGTATTAGTCCATTGTAACAATGAAATTACTCTAGCTCTGAAGTTGCAAACACCCTCAATGTCAGATCGTCAACGGTGATTGATAAGTATGTACAGTCCACCCTGTTATTGTCCTAGTTGTGATTTACCCTAGGTAATTATCCTAGGGGTAATTGTCCCGGTGGTAATTGTCCTAAGGTTTAATTGTCCTGAGGAGTAATTGACCTAGGGGTATTGGTCTCAGAGGTAATTACCCAGGTGGTAATTGTCCCAAGGGTTAATTGTCCTTGGTGGAAATTGGCTAGGGGTAATTGTCCTAGGAGGTAATTGAGCAAGGGGGTAATTGTCAAAAGGGTTAATTGTCCTCAGGTGTAATTGTCCAAGTGGTAATTGTCCTCGGGGGTAATTGTCCGAGTGGTAATTTTCCTAAGGGTCAGTTCTCTGTGGTAATTGTCCTAGGAGCTAATTGTCCTCGGGGGTAATTTTCCTGAGGGTTAATTGTCCCAGGGGTTATTGTCCGGGTGGTAATTGTCCTAGGGAGTAATTGTCGTTGTCATAATTGTGCTAACGGTTAATTGTCCTCTGTGATAATTGTCCCAAGGGTTAATTGTCCTCGGTGAAAATTGGCTAGGGGTAATTTCCCTAGGGGATAATTGCCTTAGGGGGTAACTACCCTAGGGGGTAAGTGTCATAAGGGTTAATTGTCCTCAGGTGTAATTGTCCGGGTGGTAATTGTCCTCGGAGGTAATTGTCCTAAGGGTCAATTGTTCTCGGTGGTAATTGTCCTAGGGGTTAATTGTCATCTGGGGGTAATTTTCCTAAGGGTTAATCACCTTGGGGTATTTTTCGTTAGGGTTAATTGTCCGGTTGGTAATTGTCCTTGGGGCTAATTGTCCGGGTGGTAATTGTTCTAAGGGTTAATTGTCTTAGGGGTTAATTGTCCTCTGGGATAATTTTTCTAAGGGCTAATTTCCTAGGGGTTAATTGTCCTCTGGGATATTTTTCCTCAGGGTTAATCGTCCTTGGGGGTTAATTCCCCTTAGAATTAATTGTCCTAGGGGTAATTGTCCGGGTGGTAATTGTCCTATATAGGGAGTAATTGTCGTAAATAATTGTCCTAATGGTTAATTGTCCTCGGTGGTAATTGACCTAGGGGGTAATTGTCGTCAGGGGGTAATTATCCAAGTAGTTCTAGGGCGTAGTTCTAGGGCGTAGTTGTCCTTGAGGGGTTATTGTCACGGGGTTATTTGTTTATAAACAAATGTGAAGCCCTCTGTGACAGACAACCTACGGTTTTTAGGGTCGTATGATTGCTGTGGGGGTACGACAGAGGGGACTAACGCATGATTAGCATTGAGAGGTGGTCATGAAAGTTTCGTTGTTTTGGTTACGAAACGCTGTATGACCAAATGCAGTTATAGCAACCATCTACGATAGTTACAAGACACAAAATCGTGAATGGCATTGAGATTTTTAAGACGAGTTTATATGAATTTTGTTAAAATAGTCACTCTGAATTCACTGATGATCTAAAATGTCCTTTTGGTAAAATGTAGTGAGTTATATTATCAAAATGTTCGTGCAATTATGAGACCAGTCATCATTTTTTACATAATTTTTAACAGAATGCCACATAATCATACGGATTTCCAGGGCATAAATCTTGCAGTTGCAGGGGTAGAATACTACGTCATATTTGCGAACAGCACGAAGTGTTTACTTTTCTCAGTTCCCTATGCACATGACCGTTGGTTCGTCAAATTGGAGGGAGCTCGGGGGGGGGGGGGCATATGGATAACAAAGTCGGTAATCGCATCATTATATAATTATGCGGGGTCTGCAGAAACTCAAAGTACCCATGCACCACCTAGAATTTCGTTGGATGTCGTTGCGAGATAACCTCACTGGTCACAAGGACCGCTATTTACAATAACCATGACCACTTGACCACTTGTTGCGAAATGACGAATTGAAATGGCATGACCAAACTGAAAATACCGTTTACACGTTCCGTACTCCTGAGACGAAACTAAAGTGAAAGTCAACGGATTTGTGGTAAAAAGACGACGAAAATGAACGGGAAAACCTATATCTCATCGGTTGTCCAGCAGAAGGGCACTACCATGTGTTCCCGGCAGAATGGCCTTAACGCTAAATTGTCTCGAACTTAAAACCATTGGATTTTTTTCACATGAAATAAAAGTGGTGTGTTATTTTAGATCCTTCTGTCATTATGTTAAGTGCGAATGCCAAATAAGCAAATATTTCTCAAATTAGAGAAAATTTACTGTTAAGGCCCTTCTGCCGGACAACTGACTAGGCCCATATATTATTATCATTTTTACAGGTTCAACCCACATTGTCGATCTACGCTCTCCTACATGTCATACGACGATGCAGCCAAGTACTACGCCGCCTATCAAGCTCTCGCCCGCCTCATCGAATCGCCGGACAACCAGTACCGCGTAAAGTTGCCCTCGGACCGCATGATTGTTGCCGACAACTGGCGCGTGCTCCACGGTCGCACGGCGATCACGGGGGATCGAATCATGGCGACTGTTTACTTCAGTCGAGATGACCTACAGAGTCTGAAAAGGATGGTGGCAAATCTTGATGTCTGAAAGCGGGGATGGAGGGGGTCCATCCCTGCTGGAAAGAAGACATTGTCCCGCAATGTGTTCACGGTGTGTTCACAGTGTGTTCACATTATGTTCACAGCGTGTTCGCACTATGTTCACACTGCGTTCATAATGTGTTTACACCGTGTTTCACACTGTGTTTCACATTGTGTTTCACATTGTGTGTCAGTGTATTTCAGTGTGGGACACTGTGCTCTTTCTAGCAGGGTTGGGGTCTCCGTTAGTGATTGTTTAAAGATAATATTGAGTACTCGGAAGAACAACAACATTTTAATATCAACTGCTTTCAAACTTTATGTGAACAGATGGTATTCTGAAAATGTCACTATAGTACAGGAAAGAGTATATGAAAAGAACAGAAGACTTTGTTTTTGACAAATCCACACAAAACTCCCCCTGCTGACAAAGTACTCACACGGAAATCAATATGTGGGACAGTTACGTTGCAACTGAGGGGTACTTGGATGGAAACTTCACCCGTTTAAACTGCCAATCCCTTAACTATTTATTACATATGAAGTGAATTAGTCCCACATTATAATGCCAATATAATGTACTTTCACCTGGAAATCAATGAAATGAGGAATTTTGATGAAATTTAATTTTCCATCATCAACCAGAACTATGGATTCTCTTTTGTAAGATCATCATTTTCTTAATCTGCACATCCATACTGAGCTCATCGAGCGAAAAAAACAACGACTATTCAAATACGTAACTCTTTATATCTTACAAAACCTTTTAAAGATCATTCGTAAAAAAGGCGGGTTAAAATTCAAATTCGTTGTAGCTTCGTACGACCGTTTTTAGGCCTCCACACCAAAGGATTCTAAGGCATTATTTTCGGGTGGTCCGTTCTGATGTCATCCTTCCGTCCATCCACCCGTCCGTCACCGCATTTTTGTTACTGCGATAACTTAAGAACCGGTGATCGGATTTAATGAAATGGAAATCATTTATGTATGCATTAAGAAACAATCCCTGCTGAAAAAAAAAATCAGTGTCCCACGGTGTGTTAAAAGTGTGTTCATTAGTTCACATAGTCGGCTATGATGTGAAACCGCCCGAATTTAACAGTGTGAAGATGATTTCACACTGTGGTTAGGTTTCTCACATAGTAATGTTCTGTTCCACACTGTGAATTGATGGTTCACAATGTTAAAACGCTTAACACTGTGTTTTACATTGTGTTTCACACTGTGGGACACTGTGTTCTTCCCAGCAGGGAACAATGAATTGATTATAGTTCAAAGTCCAACGGTCAAAGGTCATAGGGTCTTATAATGTCTAATTTGAGCTTGTTACCGCAATAACTCAAGAACTGTTGATCGCATTTTACTGAAATTCGGGTGAAGTAATTACTCTGAACCAGTAAAGAACTGATTGAATTTTGAGCACGACTATAGTCAAATGTCACGAGCTTCATAAATGTCTGATTTCCGTGGTATACTTAAAGGTTGGTTACATGATTGGGAACACTTGAAAATGCCTCAAGAACCAAATGAGTTGAAATACCAACTATACACTAGCAGGAGTGGATCTCCCACCTGGGAGGATTTGTCTGTAATTTGTTTACTCAAGGAGAATCAACGGAGAATCAAGCATAAACAAAGGAGTATCTTAATTTTATCCGGGGACGATAACAATAAGCCCCATTGAGAGCCACACAACAGGTTTCCGTGCTACGAGTGATATTGACATTGTTTATTTTAGAATGAGTCAACGTTTGACTACAGTATTTTAACAGGAGAATCCTTGCATAGTTTACTTGATTCTAGAGTAGTTTCAGCCCAAGTTGAGGACTACCCCAAATCATGTCATTTACCTTTAAGATCCGCTGGTCAGATTTTAATGAAACAAATTTCGCGGATGCACCCAGGAAGTGCTATGGAGTTAAAAGGTCAAAGTCACAATGAATCACAATATGTCTGATTTCACCCAGTTCACTGTAAAAACTGTGTTGAGCGAGTTAACGATTTTCTATCACATTCTTGCTATCACTTTGTAAAAGTGCACTGTAAAAACTGGGGTGTTAAATTTAACACCCATGGTGTTGCAAAATATAGATACCAGACTTGGTGTAAAATTTTTACACCATGGGTGTTATTTTAACACCAAACGAATTATTTCAAACACCAAGAGCGTTGGCTCTAACACCATGGGTGTCGAAAAATCAACACTTTTCCGGTATTCGTATTGTGCAACACCCTTGGTGTTAAATTTAACACCCCAGTTTTTGCAGTGTGTTCAGAGGCTAAACATCGGATGGTAAATCATTAAACACCGATGTCCAATTGATTTCTAAACACTAAGTGTCAATAATCTAAACATCCGTTTTCTGAACACATCATTGTTACCACTTTCTAAACACTGATGTTAATTTTCCATATCGCATATAGTTGTCTACGAGAGACCATTGGGGTCGCATTCAGATAATTATGATTCTCTGGTGTGATCTGCCGACTTGTTCACATCCGATATCTCATTTGTGTGTGATTAAAGATGCGGTATTTAAAAACCTCCAATGTTTTCATGATTTTTTTATTGCATTATTCCACCTTATTTTTGACATTTGAGGTGAAGTCCGAGTTAAATGCGAGTGTTTGCATGGAACCTTTCTCATAAGCGGGCCAGAGCTAGTTCAACCATATGAAAAGAAGAAAAATGGGTAATACAACTGAAACTGATTGGTTGTATTAAATCAACGTTGCCGCCTCCGTTCTGAGTCGGAACGGAAGTTAGCAAGACTGCAAAAATCTAGGATGATGATACAGTGCGTCCCAGAAAAAACAGAACCCTGAAACAAAGGCTTATTGTGTAGAAGCAATGAGGCGTATAATTGCAAAAATAAGTTTAAAAAAACCATTTGACTTATACTCTTTCAAATGATACGTTAATCAAACTTATTCATGCATGTATCTCTGAGTAACATGACTTTAAACATACTGTACACTCCATGAAAAGAAAGAGATGGACAGCTGGTGTGCACAGTGTCCAAGCCAAAACGCGTAACAAATGGCTTTTCACTTTAAATTTTTAAAGTCATTGTACGTACTATTTTATCGTTTTGGTATCTTGTTCTGGGATGAAACCGTTATATATGTAAAGAAGGAATTGTGCTGGACAACCAAACATATATGTAAAATCGAAAAATTTAGACAATTTGCCTCATGAGGTATATTGTAGCCGTAAACCAGTCGGAGCATTAAACTCCTTAAAACTCTGAACGTGCCGCAGTCCCAGATCTGCACCAATGATACACATAAAGTCTATATACATGTAGATTTAAATCCCCTTACATGTTAAGAATTAAATAAGCCACTTTTGGGCCTCTCGCCGCTCACAATATGTGTGAGGTGTTGCATAGCAATACCCATCGACTGAAATGCATTTAAAAGTCTCCAGTTTCAATTTGAGTTTCATGGGGCCGATATCTCATTGGCTTAATTTCATTATTAACCAGTACGTAAAGTTTGTAAACCCCTCAAAAAGTTCTGCAACACAAATTTGAGCGTTAAAGGCAGTGAATCTCATTAACAAACATCCCCGCAGTCCAGGGAAGGATAGCCCATGCCCTTACAAGGGCGTAGGCTTTGGGCACGGGGAGGTGCACATCTTGGGGAGGTGGAACTAAAGTGACATGGGGAGGTGCACATCTTAGGGAGGTGGAACTAAAGTTGAGTAAATCAGGCGTTGAAAGAAGAAAAAGTGGTGCAAATTTCGTTTTGCTTGCCAGGGGCGGAACTCCTATGGCTCTGCGGGGGGGGGGGGTTCACGTGTACCCAGTGCACCCCCAGCCTACGCCCTTGCCCTTAGGCTATTGAAGGAAGGCATGTCTGTGAAATTTGGGGATCAGTAGTAGCCTAGAATATGAAAAATGGGATAGAAAAACAATAGCCGTTTAGTGTACGTTCTATGGTAGGAATTTTTTTTCTCGCAAGAAAAAAATTCAAATCAGAGTCTAACGGTCACTATAATTTAAATAAAACTGAGTTTCTAGCTCCTATATTTTGCTAAAGGTTCCCAGATGGCATTTTCTTCTAAATGCCATTGTATTTACACAATGTTATTTTTTAGGCATGCAAAAGACATCCCCTGCCTTTAATATCTTTCTTGGTATAATAGTATAATTCTTGATATCGGTATCATTGAAAAGCCTGTCTATTTCCCTTTACAATGATACCTCATTTGCCGTGATTATGGATTCATGGAATGTGCAAGACATTTTAATAAGGGGCCAAGTCAAAAGTGAAAAGCTGCAAAATAAATTAGATTGTTATCAGCACCAGTTCAGCATTCATTTGTACGGAGAGTGGATTGTGTCATGATGTCACGGTTTTTAATGAAGTGCTACGTGTTGTTTTCACATTTTGTTTTGAATATGAAATGAGATTAAGTGGGTAATTGTGAAATTATCATTGTGTTGGAAAAACGCACACCAGTTCGGCATGCATTTGTTAGTAGATTGAAGTGTGTTTATTGATGTTGTGATGGTTTTTAGTGAAGTGTCATATGCTGATCAATGGAGGGGACCTCGCAAAACTTCCAAAATCCTAATGAAACTCAAACACAATAATAATTTCACAATTACCCACTTTAATCTCATTTCATATTCAAACAAAATGTGAGAACAAACACATAATACAAAACTTCATTAAAACCATAACACTTCATTAAACACAATCTACTCTCCATACAGATTAATGATCAACTGGTCCTGATAACAATGCATTTTGCAGCTTTTCTGTTTTGACTTGGACCCTCATTGAAATGTCTAGCACATTTCATGAATCGACAATCATAGCAAATGGGCATACCTGCCAACCAGTA
>JZLH01S0419905.1:1725-16674 GCA_001188425.1 Eucidaris tribuloides
CTAATACTTGCGCAACCTAATTTTCAGGCCCTTTACAAAAGTGGGCAGTGCTCACTCAAGCAAATACAAATTTCAGACTTTTTGATGTCATATAAAAGAAGAGATTTTTAGCTTTCCATATAATAATTTGTCAAAAAATCGAAATAATATTTATTTGGATTTGATGATGCAAACGTAATGCGAAAACGCATTTTGACTAAGGTGGGTCAAACAAACAAACCGAATAAAGAAGACCTATATACAAAATAGTTATTCTGGATGCATATCCCCCAGTTATTAATATGCAGCAAATATGTGAGGAAATCATTTGATTTGAGAAAGTTCACAGGAATGGTCGAAAGCCCGGTAGTCGAATACCATGGCTGGTTGAAGCCTTTAATTAAGTTTTTGATGAGTATTGAATTACTGAAATGTATAAATTAAGCTATTCCACTGTTTTGCCTCATGACCGCTGAAATGGCAATACTATTCTATGTCTTACAAAAACGCCATATAAGAACAGCAATACGTATCCAGCTACTTTTCGACAGTCATAATTCCTTTTATTACACTACTATTTCAAACGTTTAATAACTACACAAATTGGTTTCGATTTAAAACAGTTTTACTTAGCTATTAATTATAATCATTATCAGCATTTAAAGTCACTTTGTCCCATTTTGTGGAGTTGCAGTGGACATTGAATTTGCTTGGTGGCATTTCTCCAGGCTTTTTCCTGTCTGTGGGATCCATGTGGGTGATACCAGTTGTTTTGACATATCTTTTATGGCTCTCCCCCCCCCCCCGTGTTTTTTCCGGATCTCTCACAAAGCCTTCTTCTGGTGACCACAAAGTTTACATCCTTTAATGCCAATGTGTCGTCTCTCTCCTAGCCACATGACCATACCATCTAACCCTGCTTATCTTTATTACCCGTGCCACCCCCATCAGGCCCTCTGAATGAAAGAGGATTTATTATCATTCTTTCATGTAGTGATGTCCTGCACATCGATCTCACCATCCTCATCTCAGCCTTTTCCGTGATTTTTACATGGGAAACGTACACTTTCCCTGATACTCTTGGAGGGCTCGTCATTTAGGTGAAGAAAGGAGAGAGTTCGCAAAACTTTTCTTTTTCCTAGCTGTTTGGATGTTTGCAGTCACAGCTGCTCTCACCTCCTCTGGCAGCTAATATGTCTCCCAGGTAGCAGAACTTCACATTCTCGTAAATGTACCTCTCTATGTGGCACATTCCCACTGGTTCCTATCTGTGAAAATGTTCCTAAGCATGTCTTGCAGATGAATGTCTTACTTGAAATTTGTAGGCTACCTGTGATTACACTGAATCTGCATAAGCATAATCTACCGCAAGGTATTATTATAGGCTTGTCTTCTTAAACAATGAGTGGTCGGAACGGAACAACGTTTGTATCACTGTTTGAGATCATACGAATAAATACGTAATTCTAAGTTATACATTTTTCTCCTTTTACATCATTATTGTTTAATTGAACTGGTGTGTGTGCTTTCTGAAGATATTTCGTGTACTACCATAGACAAGTTGTATTAAATGACTTCTCTTCGATTGCTTTGAAATATGCATTTCCATTCTTATGTCAAAATCCTAATTGGCATCACCCTTTCCCCGAAAGAAGAGCCCCCGGTATAGCACGCGCCCACCAGCGGACATCCAACCTGCCCGTAATTCCTCTGGAGATTATACATGTACATATTTCGGGTTCTTGCAGCCCGATAACTACGCACCAACGTTCTCAAGACAATGAAAAAACCCTGCATGCCATTGTTATACCGATGATTCTGAAATATTTTGGTAAAATTTGAACAGCGTATCTTTTATCTTGTTTTAAAAATGTAATTTCCACCCTTGCTATTCCCCCCTCACGTGTTACGCCCAGGCCATAATGGGCCCAATATACCACCCTGTCATACGTTATAAACGATCTCTCTTATTCACACATGAGGGCATCAACACATAATATAACTTGGCTGTATGTTAAATATACATCGTATGTCCCCGCCCCTGGGTCTAGGGGAGAGGGGGACGAAGGGGGTGTCAGGTATAATCCTCATGTAACCATGAATCCCCCTGCGCCAAAGATCGTTCCTTAAATATCATGCAATTTAATGAAGAATGTGTCTAATTGAATTATCCGCATAAGATGATTTCCAATTTGTCAATCTCATGGGGAGCAAACAGTGACACCCTAGGCATTCTCATCACATAAGGGTTTCTACACAAAATGTGACATGGCTAAACTATTTCTCGATCTAAAGAAAAAGATGTTTGAAAATTCCCTAGCTTTGGCCCTTATGTGTGTATGTATGTGTATGTATGTGTGTGTGTGTGTGTGTGTCTGTGTGTCTGTGTGTGTCTTTGTGTGTGTTTGTGCGCGCAGGTGTGTATGTGTGTGCGCGCGCGCTAGCAGGTGTGGGGTGGATGTGGTTGTGGAGTTTGAGGTGCTAGTCGTGCAGAATAGTGCTTGCAATGTACCAATATTGTTAACCCATTGTACAACCTTGTTTGTCCACGGTAGTTTCCAATTCCCAAGAATGATTACTATCATGCAAACATTATACGCACGGATTTAGCTCCAGACACTCCCATTTGGTGTCCTCGGACCTCAGTACTTCGAGTCTCTTGGGACATGTGCCATGATGTAGGAGGATGGTTCCTTCCCCGATTGACTACATGTCTTGTAGACATCGAGGTGCATGTCGCTGGAGCAAGATACACGGTGTAGCCGGGTACGTATAAGCTTTCTGGATTTATTAACGTCTGAGATCGTGTCTCACCGTGACCTTCAAATCAAAACATATATTCAACAAATAAGAATGCCAATTAAATCGAAATATTTTCTCTTCAAAAATGCATTGCACTTATCGAATCAAACAAACCAAAAGAAAATATTCTCGATAGATGGTAAAACTTCCGATGCTCTACAGTAAGACAGATTTGTCTAACCTACGACAATAACCGCTACTACTACTACTACTACTACTACTACTACTACTACTACTACTACTACTACTACTACTAATTAATACTAGTACTACTACTGAAAATGAGGGTAAAAATCATAAAAATAACCCTAATAATAATCATAAAAAATATTGATAATAGTCACCATTATCATCATAATCAGCAAAAGCAGCTTCATCATTGTAAATATAATATTATTATTATTGCTTTGTCATCATTTCGGATGACAGGGACTAGAACAGCGAACTTAATCACTGTTACCCTCATGCATCCAGTCCCGGGTAGTTTGCCTATGGGCATGTGACCACAACACCGGGTTTTCACCCTTCTCTTTTCGATGAAGTGCGTGGGTTCTTTTACGTGCTGAAGTGTTTCTGTCTCAACACAGAACCTCCGGCTTTACGTCCTATCCGAGGGACGGGTATGAGGGATGAAGTGCCTTACCCAAGGACACAACCGCCAAGACCAGGCGTGGATTCGAACCACGGACCTCTAGGTCGAGAAACGAAGTCTTATCCAGTGAGCCATGACGCCTCCCCAAACATCATCATCATACAAAACACTGTTCCAATATCTGTTCCTATATACCTAATGCATTTTAACTTTTTGAAACACACGCACGTGAAAACACACATGCACTCACACACGCACACACACACACACACACACACACACACACACACACACACACACACACACACACACACACACACACACACACACACACACACACACACACACACACACACACACACACACACACACACACACACACACACACACACTCACACTCACACTCACACTCACATAGGTTTGGTTACTAGACACACATGCCGGTTATTAGATATTCCAGATTTTATTGACGTAGGCGGCAGTCAACTGCTATTTAGTGTGAGTGATTAATCTATGTTTATTTTTCAAGGTTACATTAAAAACTGCACAAAGAAATGAAGAACAAAAAGATAAAGAAAAAAGTATACAGAGAGATTAATGAGAATAGGAAAATGAGCAGAATTCTTCCGGTTCAAAATTAAGCACTTTCTTGTTCCCTTAATTGAATTAAATTATGACCATTATCATAAAGACTGTTGATATTCACCCCGCAGCGGGTGACGCAATGGTAGGTTTTCGACGTAGCATACCCCACAGTGGGTTACACAAGAAGAGTTTTGTCACTAGAGTTCCCCACTGCTGTGAACTGTACATCAAATTTTCCATTGCAATCCCAAAATTGCGGGGAATGCAAGAAAAAAAAACACTGCGTAGCCGTATATACTTTGTGACGCTCAATTCGATTGGTCAGACCGTTTCCATAGTAACAAAACAAGTTTTGACCGTTGTGGCTAATAGAACGAATATTTCGACATTCTATAACCAGCAGAGGGTTGATAGCGATATTTGAGTGTCACAGGCATCGTAAGCTGGAACGGAGTGATAATGGTGGGCTAAGAACCCCCTCCCCCCATTGTAGGGAAGATTTGATGTCTTTTGCGATTCTGACAGTTAAAGTAACAAGACTAAAACCTATTTTGTGATTTTATTCATTTTTTTCTTTTCTTATTTTTTTTTTTTTTTGGGGGGGGGGGTTGTCTTCTTCGTCAGTGCATTAATGATTCCAGAGGCGTCGATCCATGTTTCGGATTGGGGGGGGGGGGCAAAAGTGAAAAAAATCCCAAAATTTTCAGCGCGCTCTGCGCCAAATCGTAAAGCAAAGTTTTGCGCGCAAAGCGCACCGAAAAAATTGCAATTTTATATGTTTAACAGTATTTTTATGCCGTGTTAAATGGTTTTATAGTGGTTTCCAATTCTTTTCAAAACATATATTTGCAATGCATATTATTTTTTTCAGTTGTCAAAATTATGGGGGGGGGGCAAATCGATATGTTTGCCCCCAATATTTACATAGGGGGGTGATCCGCCCCCCTATGAAAAACAGGATCGACGCCTCTGAATGATTCAGTAGAGTACATTTCCCATTTGAGTGAAATTTTAATTTTACGTTGAGAATATAGATTTACCGTCAGCATGTATTTAATGTCTTTGGAATTTAATTTTAATTATACTACCTCCAAACGAAGTTTGAAAGGGATATTGGAATCAGCGTACGGTCGGGAGGTCGGTCCAATTCTTGCGGATCACACTTCCTCAGTTTTTGACCAATGCTAATAAAATCTACCACACACATATAGTCTTGGGGCGAAGATGTGCGAGACCCAATTTCCGAATGTGCCAGAAATTGCGTTACCATGGTAACGGCATATTATGGCAAAAAAGAGGTAAAATCATAGCGGTTCAAACCACTTCCTTAGTTTTTGACCAATGCTCATGAAATTTGGCAGACACATTGGTCTTGGAGCGAAGATGTGCATTGTGCAAGATACATATTTCGAATGTGTAAGAAATTGTGTTGTCATGGTAATGACATATTTCATCAATAAAATCATGTAAGAGTCCTGAGGATAGAACTACTTCCCCAGTTTGACCAATTCTCATGAAATTTGGCACACACATTGGTCTTGGGGCGAAAATGGGCAAGACATATTTTTCGAATGTGTCGGAAATTCCGTTGCTATGATAATGGCATACTATGGCAAAAAATCAGGAACGTGATGGGGTGGGGGTATTAATAACCTCAAGTGATATTTATAGTACTATACTGTTGTTACCGGACAAGATTCATTTTTGGTGGATTTGAAATGGGTTGTTAAATTAATGTTATTGTTGTTGATGATAACGATGATTATGTAAGGACAACCGCTGTTTACGAATGTATTTTTTTTAATTTAATACATTACACATAAATTGCCGTTTTTACCAAATATTAATACTGTGTATTATTTCTATTCAGAGGTGGACAAGAAAAAACAAAAACAAAAATAACCGAAACAAATAAGTTTATTCTGTTTCCAGATGCTGATGTGTTTTTATATCTGCTCATCAGGAAATTAATGGGCTACCCGGGGAAATAATTGTCTGTCTCCAGCTAATAAAAAGAAAGACTACGTACTGCTTGTATCCTAGCTTATTTACTCCCCCCCCCCAAAAAAAAAAAATACCCTTCTTCTCCCTCTCATTCGTATCTTTTACAAATTGGCATACAGTAAACTGATTTAAGATAAATAGTACCTTTCGTTTGTCAGCTGGGAAAAACAGCAAAGAAATACCAAAAAAAAATCAATCATTGGCACAAAAAACCCCGCATGGTCTGCTTGATTGCCCCCAAAGAAAATACCCCTATTCCAAACTGCTGATTCCTTTGTATTTCCTTCTCACAAATAACTTTGGGATTAAACAATATAGAGCAATCACTTCACTTCTTCTCCCCCATCCCATCCCACCACCTCACACACACACACACACACACACACACACACACACACACACACACACACACACACACACACACACACACACACACACACACACACTATCAGATACACAAACACACACACAAACAAGCACACATGCACACACACCAACATTATGTGCCCTTTTTCTGTGTCAGACAATGATTACATTCTCCGATATATGATTTTACCCAAATGAAAGGATGTATTTCGTAGTAAATGACTTAAAGATATATTTCATTTACATGCTCTCACCAACATTCCCTATGGCCGTGTTGTACATATAACCTTACCAAGTTAGCAGCAATTTATTTCTTAAGCAAGTAAAGCAAAAGTTCCCCTTAATTATACTACTCAGTAATCCAGTTTTTCCTTAATTTTGTAATCTGTTCTCTGAAGTTTAGGTGATTTTTCGAGAAAACTGCAATCAAGTAGGTTTAGCATGTCACGGAACATTACACTATGAGTAAATAGTGCGGTCAGTGCACAACGATACGTTAGATTGATAAACCTAGACAAATGAATTGCATGTTTGTAGATCAATGAAGATTGTATTGAGGATTCAGAAAGACAAATGACTTACAAGAATTTAACACATGAGACATTTATTGTCAATGCATGTACCTCAAAAGTTTAATGCCAATGAATATGCAATATGAACTGAACTGTTTCTTTGAAGATAATGTAAATTTACATACGTTTACAAATAGCTTGATGACAAAATATAACGTAACCGTAAATTTGACCAATAAGGACTTGTAACTTACTTTACGACTGATAACTTAAATTGGAAAGCAATGCATGTTATAATCTAGAAAGTTTTCATAAAAAGACACACAACTACATGTATATGAGTATTTTCTTTTAACAGAAAATGATCTCCGATGTCTCAGATTCTGTCTATGTCACTTGAAATGCGTTTTTTTTAAATAACTTTTCTCAGCCTCTTATAGTTCAGTGATCTTACGCCTATTAACCAAAGTTTAACCTGTTAATCCTACAAAATGAATGTTAAGAAATGAATTGGAATCTATCAAAAAAGTGTGACGGATGAACAAATGGATAGCCTCTTAAACCAGAAAACATTTGTCTGCCAAATAGTGAAATATAATTACAAAAAACTAACCAAACTTGTAAGACATACACAAATACTCTCGTGACATGATTTTAACATCATCGTCAGGAGCATAGTCTTCGCTTTCAAATACCGTCAGTTTGGTTCAATTCAATTGTCTTAATCTTGAGATATGTTAATTTAAATAAGAAAGGGTAAAATTGCAATTGTGCCGTTTTTACTACAATCCCTTGTAAAATTGACACAATTGTGATTCCACCATTCTGTTGTTTACACTATATCTTGAGATTAAAACAAGCAAATTGAACAAAACAAATTGCATTTGAAAGCTAAAACTTCGCTCCTGACGGTGATGTAAGCATCATGTCACCAGGGTATTTTTTCATTGCCGAAGAGGGCGCTTTTCACTTGCAATTTTTTGAGACATGCTGCAACACGTCACAAAAATTGTTCAAGGGAAAAGCGCCCTCTTTGACAGTTAGAAAATACTGCTGTGACACATGTTTACGTCAACATTAAGGGCAACTTCTTAGCTTTAAGATGCTGTTTGTTCCGTTGAATTTGCTTGTTTTGATCTCGAGATATCTTGTAAAAAACAAAACGGCGGAATCATTGTGTCATTTTTACGGGAAGAGGGCCTGATGCTATATAATGGTTGTAGTTAAAGTGGCACATTTGTGATTTACCCTTTCGTGTTAAACTAAACATATCTCAGGATTAAAACAAGCAAACTGAACACAAAAAACGTTATTTGAAAGCTAAGACTATGCCCTTGATGGTGATGTAAGCATGACGTCACATAAATGTTCTTATCATTACCTAAGAGAGTAAGAGGGCACTTTTGACTTGCACAATTATTTTTGAGACACACTGTATAATCATAAAAAAATCACCGCATAGTTACAGGTACAGGACATTTGTGAAAAATAGTTCATTGACGTATGACCCCTGACCCCATTCAAAGATTTGGTCCAAAGTGGTTTGTGTCCTGCCCTTTTGTTTCACCCTTAGTCCTTGTTTCTGTACAATTTCTCGTTTTGTTGTTTTTCCCCCAATAGCCGAACAGATAAATGGACGATTAATCCGAGACATAATGCCTTTTACCATGTTTACTGCACCATTCGAATTAAAAGTGACACCTGAGGTGGCACAAGAGTGACACCATTTCCCCATTTAATCTAGACTTTGGCTCTTCTTCTTCCCGGAACATTGCGTTCAAGGTTTCGTTTTGGTAGACTCGTGAGCACCCAACAGTCTCCGATGTACATATTGGCTGAACGCGGGAACATGGGCCTGACTTATCGTGATGGGTAGGATGGATGGAACGCCTGCCAAAGAATCTGCAGTCTGATGATACAATGAAGAAAGGAAATTCTAAGACTTTGATTATAGAAATGAAGCTTAAACATCAAAAATTACTTCCAGGCAACTCGTAACTAACAACAAGAATGTTGATATTCACCCCGCAGCGGGTTACCCAAGAAAAAAAATTGTCACTAGGATTCCCGGCTGTTGTTAACTGTAACTCAAATTTTCCGTTGTGGTCCCAAAATTGCGGGGAATGCAAGGAAAATAAAACACTGCGTAACCACATTTCGTCTCAACTTGCGATGACTTCTCCCGATGTCACCGGTTGTCATTTTTTGGTGTAGATTGATTTTGTCTTATCACCCGCAGTAAATGGATACTTTGGATATTTCATGTATTAAGTTGTTATTTGATTCTGACATTAATAGACACCCCATGACTAATCCGCAAGGATAGTGACAAATTTCGGGGTATCTTGTAGCATACGTAAATCACAGTACACGGGACTAAGCCACCCCAGGTAGGCTTGATAAGGCCATTATACACCAACAAATTTGCTTGGGAGTGCTGTTATAGTATGTCAATTTAATGTACAATAGAATAATAATGATATGGCGAAACAAATGAAAAGTAAACACACTTACCTATTCGAATCTGACGCCATTTGCGGGAATTTTTGTAGCTGCTTCCTCGCGATCAATGTCATGTACATGTAACGGAAGGCAGCTGGCGTCACGTACAAGCGCCACGAAATTTAAACCCGCATACGTAATGTGTGTGGGAGTAACACTCCCATGTAAGACTCCTTCTGATTGGCTACTGGCATAGGGGTATCGAATGAAAAAAATGTTTTCTGTTGCCAGCTGCGGGGTATATATACACTTCCTATCAGACTATATTATGATGTCACGTAAAAATACAAAACAGATTATCTGTATTAGCGATGTCTAATACAGTAATGGTATAACAATAATGAGACTTCTCGCCACAATATTAGCACAGCAGAATCCTTGTATAGTGTATTTGATTCAATAATCATTTTACCTAAATTAATTACTATTTCCGATCTGTATATTTCCCTTTAAAATGTGTTAAAAAACACTAGTTGCAATAATTATCAACAGGTAAATAAAATATTCGATAAATGTATTCGAGTTTTGAAGTTTTGAATCAAACTAAACCCCAATGCATATCACGTCTTCCCGTCGTACATTAATAAAGCATTGTGTGTTGATACCACGGGAGGCCAACAAAAGAAAAATCCATTAGCAAATTGTTGCTACGTTCTTTTATGATTATATTCTGAGATGATAAAACTCTTTAAGCTAAGTCCCCGGTGCTTTTCTTTGTTCTGCACCAAAGCTTTATAAAATATCGCAAAGTGCTTCCACCATTATTATTTCAAACACCAACAAACAGGAAATGCAATGAATATACGTTACTAATGGCAGGATGACACTGGGTAACTGTGACTACGAGAGGTGTGTTGTTGTGTTTTTTTTTTTATAATGACATACAGTGCTATTCAGACTACTGCTGCATTATTCTCATGTGTATATGAATGCACTTTAAAGTGCGCAAAAATGTTCAAAAGATTGACGATAACAGTCTGAGCCATTGTGCGATACAACACCTTTTTACCACATTTACTTTTAACAGACAGATCAAGGGAGGACTGTCATTGATATATTCGACTTCATAAAGAGAACCCTTTTCAATGACAAATATTTCTTGGTTTATTTTTCGTTTCGGTGTGAAAGAGACAAGACATTATCGGGCAAGATGCCTGAATCTCGTGTCCTGTATATGAATTCGATCACGTGATATCACTCATAACAATAGGCTTCATGATTTGATTTCCAAGTTAGCAATAGGTAGATAGATTGATACCTGCTGTCTATTGTATGCATACATTTGATTTCTTTTCGACTCAAAAAACATAACGAAGACAAGCACAGCCCCTGGACATGTTATGATGTGTCTGTAATTGATAAAGGATGAGAAAAATCAATGAAATACAAAGTCATACATTTGTTTGTGGCTGTAATCATAACCTGATATTTTGTGGAACACTTAATGGGCCACGTCAAAATGAGTAAAGTTTTTTTTTCTGTTCTTTTTCTCTGTCTTTATTTCTTTCGTTCGTCTGCCTCATACTTCCTATCTTCCATCTCTTCTTTCTGATCCTTTGGTTCTTTCATGCCGTCTTTCCAGAACTACAATATCGGCTGGTAATCTAATTGACAAATTACGTTGTAATGAAAAAGAAAATCTCATTTAAATTTTGCCAAGTTAATTATTCAATGAGATTGTAAATTATTGCCACAACCCAAAAGTTAAACTTGCTGATAAAACTTCCTTATAGAGATGCTGAACATCGGCGGGCGTCGGTCCATTTTTCGGACTGTGTGTGTGTGTGTGTGTGTGTGTGTGTGTGTGTGTGTGTGTGTGTGTGTGTGTGTGTGTGTGTGTGTGTGTGTGTGTGTGTGTGTGTGTGTGTGTGTGTGTGTGTGTGTGTGTGTGTGTGTGTGTGTGTGTGTGTTGTCGATGTGTGTGTGTGTGTGTGTGTGTTGTGTGTGTGTGTGTGTGTGTGTGTGTGTGTGTGTGTGTGTGTGTGTGTGTGTGTGTAGGTGTGTGTGTGCATGTGTGTGTGTATGTTTGTGTGTGTTCTGTGTGTTTTATGTGGGTGTTTTTATGTGTGTGTGTGTTTCCTTGCGAAACAAGTCATGGAAGGAGAAATTGCCAAAGTATCTACAACATGCTTTTAAAAACTTAAAACCAAAGAAAAATCGAATGTCCTCATGTATGCCAAAAAAATGGACACCTGACGTACAATTAAACATTGAACAACACATTTGATTTAAATGATGATAACATATCTTATTGAATAAAGCATTTTATGATAAAAACAAGATACAAAAATAGCTCTTAAATGTGACAAATCACGTCAACTAGGTACACACATACTGATTGAAATTACGACCTTGCAATGATTCCGTTTAATCATTGATTAACCCTTGGGCTCGATGCTGTATGGCACTGTTGTTCAGTGAGAGACGACGCGATTTGCACGTGGCTGACTTTGAAGAGAATAAAAACTCATATTTCCTTGTAAAATTCTTGACAAAAGATTTATTTTCTTACTTTATACTTGTCAAAAATGTGTAATTTTTGGACGACGAATCAAGCAATAAAACGTTACCGATTATTCAGCGTTCGACCAATTTTGTGTCATATTTTCTGGGCTTCCGGTAGAAGCGGGTCGTCTCTGAGTGTGCAATGTACGGGGCTTCTGTACAAACCCGTCGTCCCCAAGGGGTCAAGTATGTAGCCCCATTCACTAATTTTACTTTACAAACAAATATTACAATTATTTTTAACAAATTATTACAATTATTTTATGCAAATTTAATACCTCTATAACCAATCTTTTAGAGAAGTATAATTTCATTTGTATTGAAATATCCTTCAAGTGTTTCTGAATCATTACATTGCATGACGAAACTGTTTATGTTATAATAAATTTTACCGGCTGCAATTTGCAATATCTTGATTCCTGAATCGGTGTAAAAGTAGATGACGCCGTGAATCCGGAGTCGTCATAACTTAAGACACTAGAACCTGTCCATAAAGCAAGCATGTCATGATTTCGTGAAACGAATCGCTGAAATGACGGTGAAGTTGTTATTGGAGGATGCCAGTCGTTTCTGCTGCTCTTGTTTACTTCTGCCATCACGGGGGAATGTATAGCCTGTCTGAAGATATCCGTAAACTATCATTTGGCAAGTATGCATCGACTGGTAAGGCCATTTAAAATTGTTCCCCTAGTTAGAGAGCATTCATATTTAAACCGTCAAAACGATTCATTAAAAGTTATATTAACCTGCTTCGCTGTCCGATGACACCCAACGTGCGTTTTCCAGGTTTTAACGAATATTGCCCGGACAAACGTCGCAAAACAAATAGTTCATTAATGTATGGATATTCATTCCTTGGGGCCCAGTAACGACCTTTTTTACAACCTGATCAATAATGAATACATTATAATAATTGGAATCCAGTTTGCAGATATTTGATTTGCTATGTTGGGCAAGTCTGGAGTACGTTCTCGAGTAGTTTAGGAATAAACTTCGTCAAACAATAATGTATATTTTATGGGTTAGTTAAGTGGCACATTAGTCATAGTAAGGCATGCTTATTTTTTCAGTTTATTACGACCCAACACAGCTAAAAGCATCCAAATAGTACATGTAGCAATGCAATGATATTGTAACGAATTCTTAAAGCCCAAGTACAGTTTTGATAAATGGTAAAACAAAATGTGATAATATTATTTTTTTGCTCTACTGTCTTTAGATAGACCTACATTATCTAGCAATATACCCTGAACTGTACTAGCTCTGAAACAGTTCCATTTTGTATAGGTCTACTCAAAATGTAAAATGAACGGGGGGCGTGACATATGCCATACAAGATACAACAACAAGAAGATACAAGATTTTTGTCACATACATAAAACATACACATAAAATTTAATTTCGGACAAAAATAATATTTCAGTGCATATGAGTAAATAGAATAATACTAAACACATATCAAAGGTAATAAACACACAGCTACCTGCTCTCCGATAATTAAACATCATAATTTGTCACTATAAACAAATTCCAGTAGGTTTAATGTTGTTTTTTGATGTCCGGGGTGACAATAGAATACTTTGTGAAAGCTTGGGCAAGAGTTGTCTGATGAACAAACACCATACTTGGGCTTTACAGAACTCTATCTGTATAATATTCCCAAATGCTTGCCTTGTAACGGTTATATGTATTTGACATAGATTTGATGAAAAATTGAAAAAGTATTTTTCATAGCCTTTGACATAGCATTTGGCATAGATTTGACAGAGGCTTGAAATATCATGTGACATAGATTAGACTCATATTTGACATATTTGACATAGTACGTGGCAAAGCATTTAACATAGATTTGACATAGTCTTAAAATAACCTTTGGCATAGATTTGACACAAATTTGACATAGTTTTGACATAGTATTTGGCATAGCATTTGACATAGATTTGACTTTGATTTGACATAGATAATATTTAAAGCAGATTTGCAACAGTAATTGGCATAGCATTTGAGATAACATTTGATAAAGATGTGACATAGATTAGATATAGCAATAGATATAGATTTGACGTAGTATTTGACATAGATTGGACATGGATTGGACAACAATTTGACACAAAATTTTTCACAGCATTTCAAATAGATTTGACTTTGATGTGACATAGATTTGACAGAAAATTGACATAGCATTAAAATTAGCATTTGACAGAGTTTTTCGGATAGCATTTCATATAGATTTAAAACAGATTTAACCAAGATTTGATATAAATTTGACACATTTGGCAATAGCACTTGAAAAAAACATTTGACATAGCATTTGATGTAAAATTAACATAGGATTGATATAGCAATTGAAATAGATTTGCCATAGAATTTGACATAATATTTGACATAGCATTTGACATAGATTTCACAAAGATTTAACATAGATTTGACATAACATTTGACATAGATTTGACAAGGATTTGACATAGATTTGACATTAATGTGACACAGCATTTGACATAGTATTTGGCATAACATTTGACATAGAATTGACACAAATTTGATATAGATTTGATATAGTATTTGACTTAGATTAGACATAGCAATTGATATAAATTTAGATTTAACACAGCGTAGACATGGCAATTGATGAAGATATGACATAATGTGTGTATGTATATCTTGCTTTCCTCATTGTAACACTGATACTGGTAATTATTCTATAGATGTTGCTTAATTGTTATGACCATTTGTTAGGTTTTCTAGACCAAACGTAATGGAGAAAACTAATTATTATGATTGTTACATTTAATTGTACGAATGTACAAAATTGCAACTTTCGCGTGGAAAGGGTTAAAGACATTTCTGAGAGCTATACATAATCTACACACACGCGCGCGCGCGCGCACACACACCCCCCCCCCCCCACACACACACACGCACACGTGCACACACACACACACACACACACACACACACACACACACACACACACACACACACACACACACACACACACACACACACACACACACAAACACACACACACAAAACCCACGATATTCAAGCAGGAATATGGGCGGATGGGATGGGTGTGGTCACCGCTACCCCCCCCCCCCACAC
>JZLH01S0419905.1:72426-87764 GCA_001188425.1 Eucidaris tribuloides
TTCAGAAAACCTCAATATGCTATGCTCCGGAACTGCACCACAGCGAATTTTCGGCGCACCCTACTGAAAGGACAATGCTCTGGCACGTCCGAGCAAAAAATCAGAAGCGAAACAGCAAATTTGGGGGTCTCTGGAACTGAAAAAATCAAAAATTTTCTGTGCCTTCTGAAATTGAGATGCTCTGGAAGGGAAATTTGGGCTGAAAATGGGGGTCTCAACTGCGGCACATACGTATCACACAATTATACTAAGTAATTTTTTCTCGCGAGAAAAAAAATCCTACCATAGAACGTACACTAAGCGGTTATTGTTTTTCTTTTGCATTTTTCAAATTCTAGGCTATAACTGACCCCCAGATTTCACAGACATACCCTTCATCAATAGCCTAAGGGCATGGGTTATCTTTTCCTGGTCTGCGGGGATGTTTGCAAATGAGATCAACTGCCTTTAATTCTAGAGAGTTATAATTGATTTAAAAGTGCCGCCATTCACTACGCGCGCATGCGCACGCATTTACGTTTTTGGGGCGTGTAAGCGATATTTTGGGTTC
This sequence comes from Eucidaris tribuloides, assembly GCA_001188425.1. Classification (NCBI taxonomy): domain Eukaryota; kingdom Metazoa; phylum Echinodermata; class Echinoidea; order Cidaroida; family Cidaridae; genus Eucidaris; species Eucidaris tribuloides. The sequence goes on from JZLH01S0419905.1 coordinate 72,977, forward strand.
TGGTGGACGGGAAAAGGTTCTAAATGACGTAAAATTCAGTTAGATATCCAAAATCATCGAAAAAATACGTTATTCCGTAGGGAAGGGGTGCGCGCGAAAAAAACGCCCGCGTACGCACGTGTACCAAAATGCTCCAAATGACCTGAAACATATAGTATTGTCAATAAGAAGTCATTTGGAGCATTTTGAAACTTTGATGCGTCCGTATACGCCCGTGGAGACGCGCACGCGCACGTGGTATTGACCAAAATTTGACCCTTGACCTCAACTTGACCTCTGCCAAAGTTCATTGTTTTATTCCACTGCCGGCTCGAGATATTGCAAATGTAGGTTAACTCTAACTTTTTCGTAAATGACGTCATAGATGACGTCATGGATGACGTCATGGGCAAGTGACCACACTGACAAAAATTGTGTAGCGAGGTCTTGACTGGTGACATAACTATGCTAAGTTACAGGATGATTGACGATGGCATTAATGAGATATCTTGAACACAAGAAATGGTTAGAAAGAAACATGAATAAAGAAGAAGAAGAAAGATTCTGACGAAATCTATGGTGATCCGCGGATCATACGCGGATCACCAATTAATACAAAATGCAACCATATGGTGCAAATCTCACACTAGAGTAATATGAGCCATTAACAGTGTGTAGACATACTGAAATAATTGCATTGAGTGCATATCCAATTTTGATGGGATATTAAAAATATCAAATTATGTGAAATATAATCGTTTTGACTTGATATTGCTTCAATACAGGGATTGTATTTGCATTCACTTTGCACAGAAATGTCAGGAAGTGAAAATTTTCGCATTCAGAAAGTTGCGAAAATAGAACCACCGTGAAATATTCAACGTATACATTAGATCAACCAACTTATACCCTTCCTAAAATGTTATTTTATTTCATTTTTGTTAAGACTTCTAAAAGAAATGAATTTTCTGAAGTTACGCAAAACATTATATAGAAAATATGCATGCTTTTCCCGTTTTCACAAAAAAGTATCACAAAATCTAAAATTTGAAAGAATTAAAGTATCAAATTTAAAGAACCTTTTACCAATTTCATGAATAACTACAGTATGTGAGTGCTATCCTGCTAAAACAAAAGAACAAGTTGTATTACTTATTTTCTATTGTTGGCAGTTATGTAAGGTGTACAATTTGTGGTGCCGAAGTGCACTTGTGACATCTTAGAGGTTAGTGACATGATTGGGGGTAGTCCTCAACTTGGGGTGAAACTACTTTACATGTTCATGTAGAATCAAGTAAACTATGCAAGGATTATCCTGTGAAAATCTTTTAGTCAAACGACTCATTCATCTTTAACTCTTAACATGCCAGAGGATGTGTTCCTCTATGAACTTTGTATGTATAGTTTGGTGCAGATCTGCGACTTCGGCACATTAGGAGTTAATATCAAAATCACATGATATGAAATAAAGCTGTAGCACAAAAAAACCCAGGTCAGAGAATTATATTGTTCACATGATATGAAATAAAAATGTGGCACAAAAAACCCAGGTCAGAGAATTATATTGTTCACATGATATGAAATAAAAATGTGGCACAAAAACCCAGGTCAGAGAATTATATTGTTCACATGATATGAAATAAAAATGTGGCACAAAAAACCCAGGTCAGAGAATTATATTGTTCACATGATATGTAATAAAAATGTGGCACAAAAAAACCCAGGTCAGAGAATTATATTGTAAAACAAAATTACATCTCCGCAGGGTGAAGAAAACTACACAGCACAATAAAAAATCTAACATTTCAAATTACAATCATGATATTATGCTAAATTTTTTGGAGATATTTTATGGACATACAATTATGTTTACACAGAAGTTCAAAAATTTGCAGTTTTCATGAATGTTCTTACCAAGTCAGAAATTTGAAATGGTTGCCAAAGCTAAGCCCTGCCGGCTACCCCACATTCATGATACACAAAGGCTTCATTTTATTATAGCAAACATACTAATTTCATGACATTTTTTTTACAGCCTGAAAATTTAATTAATACAAAATGCAACCATATGGTGCAAATCTCACACTAGAGTAATATGAGCCATTAACAGTGTGTAGACATACTGAAATAATTGCATTGAGTGCATATCCAATTTTGATGAGATATTAAAAATATCAAATTATGTGAAATATAATCTTTTTGATGTATTTACCTAGAGTTATTAATTGCTTGTGCTGGTAGGTTTTGTAAATAAGCAGTATTCTATAAAGTTTACCTCGTGCATCTTCCCGTCTGATTGCCTTGAACACCTGTGTGTGTGTGTGTGTGTGTGTGTGTGTGTGTGTGTGTGTGTGTGTGTGTGTGTGTGTGTGTGTGTGTGTGTGTGTGTGTGTGTGTGTGTGTGTGTGTGTGTGTGTGTGTGTGTGTGGATATGTGTGTTTGTGTTTGTGTGATGGTGTGTGTGTTTGTGTGATGGTGTGTAAACATATATGTTCTTGTTTGTGTTTGGGAACTGTGTGTGTGTGTGTTTGTATGTGTGATGGTATGTGTGTTGTGTGTGTGATGGTGTGTGTGTGTTATGTATGTGTGTACTTGTGTGTGTGTATGCGTGTGTACATAAATGTCAATGTATACATGTACACTTACAAGCGATGTGAGCATGCTTTCCTTTTTATGTTTTGTCAATTCATTTGAAGCACCATATGTTGACAAAAATCCTTTTATTTTAATTGTATGTTTTATTGAAAAAACAAATTGATATGGGCCAGTTATTTACACATACTATGTATCATCTGTGTCATTGGCCCAACAATAACACCAACAATAACAACAGAAGAATTATTGAGCGAATGGAGGCCATACCCCTAAATCCCTCACCAGATTTTCATGCAGCCAATTGACATTGCCTTAAGTACTTGAGTGTTGAAGGATCAGTCATTGAGTTAAGTCGGGCTACAGGCAGTAATATGTGTATCATTAAACAGTGAAACTACAAAATTGTAGATCCACTAACACTGTATTCATTTTGGGATTTACTGCAAGAAGAAGAAGACCAAAAAAAATAGTTTGGCAAAATTCTTGGTGTCGGTGACTGTGGATTAAAATTGACCTCAATCATTCATTGTTTGAAATCAAGTGTGGTTTTCTTTCAATGTACTAATCTGAACTTTATTTAAAGAAAGCGGTCATATCATAAAAATTCAGCTAAGCTTGATAGCACCGTCATTTAAGTTGTGAAACAGTGCGGAACACAGCTCAGTGCCATGGCAGCATTTCTGTAGAGTTTCAACGACGATTTGTGATCTGAGAATTTGAGTCGTCCTAGGTCTGATTCCACTACATGATTTGCATCGTGATCTAGTTTCACAGTGACTTAAGTTCACTTATTAACCCATTGCCTCCGAGATTCTGAACTTCCTATAGAGTTAGTACGTGATACATCCATTTCCCGTAGCCAACGGGTTTACATGTAGTTGAAGATGGCTTTCTTAAAGGAGTTCCTGCTTGGTTTTGTGATTGGAAGTGTCATTGTGATATTGGGATTTGTGTGGTCTACCAGTCTTGAACTCAGAGAAGCACAACAGGTGTATTCCCACGATGCAATGCAGCCATGGTATCAGATGGAGAGAGATCATTGGAGGGCCAATATTTCAGGTAAAACATCTTACTAATTAATTCTGCTTCCCAGACATTTTCATAGCTGATAAAGCCCAAGTATAGTTTTGGTCAAAAAATGCAACTTTTTTATCAATCTTTCACTTTGTACAAGTATTCTATTGTCACCCCATATCAGAGAACACTGGTCAAACCTATGAAAAATCATAATGACAAATTGTGAGGTTTTGATTATTGGAAAGCAGGTACATGTAGTTATAAGTACATTTCCTATTCAGTCATTCATACCCTTATCAGTATTTTTTAAGTATGTGAAGTTCTGTTGTCCCTATACATGTATATATTTCTATGCCACATTGAACAACATTGAAGTAGAATTAAACAGCTGCAATTTTTTTTTCACTTGCATGATGAAGAAAAGTGTTGTGTATATGAGAGTTATACTGTATACGCCATATATTTTGCGTCCATATATTTTTGAGATTTTGCTTCAATACAGGGATTGTATTTGCATTCACTTTGCACGTGACAGAAATGTCAGGAAGTGAAAATTTTCGCATTCAGTAAGTCACGAAATTCGCAAAAATAAAACCACCGTGAAATATTCAAAGTATACATTAGATTGGCCAACTTATACCCTTCCTAAAATGTTATTTCATTTCATTGTTGTTAAGATTTCTAAAATAAATGAATTTTCTGAAATTTTCTCAGAATTGAAACAGTGACTTTTTGATGTCACGCGAAAATCTACCAGTTCAAAACACATGGCCGTACATGTACATCACCAAGCAGTATGAATCTTCACTTCATGCCTTTTGTTATGTTGAAATGCTTTGTCTGACCATTTGCTGCCTGCCATTATTCTGATGGATAGTAGACGTGATTTGAATGAATCCATTTGTTGACAAACCAACAAAATAACAACAAAACCGTGATATAAAGAATTCAAGTTTCTGAACCATGTGAAACCCTCATATATATATATATATAGTTTTTTTTTTTTTTTTGCTGAAGGCCAAAAAAAAATCTAGGGAGTATTTTAGAGATTTTTCTGTGAATTTTTTGTTTGTGTTGTTTTGTGTACATGAGGGCAATATTTGAAATATGGGTACATATATTTGACAGAAAAGTGATATTTTACTTCAAAACCTTACAGACTGATGTGACCGATCTTGTAAATCAATATCATAGGTGAACAGTAATAAAGAAAGAGTGTATGAGTCACCATTAAGTGCAGGGCATCTCTTTCGCAAGCCTAAAAATTAACATTGTGCAAATGTGACTTGTCCTCACGATACCCTGATAAAGGCACACAACTCAAAGGTAAGGAAAGTGCCAAATATCAGAATTATAATCAATATCATAAGTACATGTATGAAAGTGAAGTGTCTTCAATAATCAAAAGTTGTATGACTTTTACTTGCTGCAAAAGTTGTGATATTTATATTTTTCACGAAAGTATTTTTTTAAAAATATAGCTCATCCGGCCCGAAGGGCCCGATGAGCTTATGCCATGGCGTGGCGTCCGTCGTCCGTCCGTCCTTCCGTCCTTCCGTCTGTCCACAGTTTTGAAAATTTTCTTCTTCGTCATTTCTCAACCAATTTTGATTCTGATTGTTTCATATGATAGGGCTAGGTGGGGGATTTAAAACTTCTACACAGAATCGTGAAATTATGTTAATTTATGCAAATTTATTTGAAATCACAAAAAATGCTTCTCCTTCATTTCTCAACCGATTTTGATTGTGATTGCTTTATTTGGTAGGGCTGAGTTATGCACATTAAACTTGTACACAGAATTTTGAAATTACACTCCATTAATTAATTATGGTAATTTATGCAAATTTATTCCAAAAATAACAAAAATTGCTTCTTCTCCCACATTTCTTGACCGATTTTCATTCTGTTTGTTTGATCTGATAGGGCTATAGGTGGGGGCTTCAAGACTTCTACATAAAATTTTGAAATTAATCAATTATGCAAATTTAAAATTAATCAATTATGCAAATTTATGCCAATTTATTCAAAATCACAAATAAAATCACAAAAAATGCTTCTTATTCATTTCTCAACCAATTTTGATTTTAGTTTGCTTTATCTGGTAGAGCTAAGTTTGGTAAATTGTACCACATGAAATTTCGGATATATGATGTTGCGAGATGCCGGATGAGGGCTACGTCATTGACGTTTTCTAGTTTTATAAGATGTGCGACTTTATCAGGGTATTGTAGTGACAGGTCACATATACTCTTGTATACAAAAGAAAATACCATTTAAATGTTTTCAAAGTACAGGAGAGCTATATGAACTCAGTTTAGTGGAATAACAATGACTATTAGACGTTGATTGAATTATTTTCTCCTAGAGACAAAAATTCCTAGCAAAGAACATTCACCAAATGGCAAATTGATTTTTGTGCATCTTTTAAATTCTAGGTAATTAGTGATTGTCAAACTTCACAAACATGTTGTTCATAAATAGCCTAAGGCTAGGGCAAGAGTGATGTTTTGATGTACTCTGGGAGGAGTCTAAATGAGATATTCCCTGCCTCAACATGGCCTGTGGCCCTATTAAAATGTTGTTAATTGTTCATTACTGTATCTTGTTCTTGCAATTTAACCAACATTTCAATTTCTGACATTCTGGCAATAAGTATTCAGTACTTGTAGAAGTTATCACTGATGTTTATCTCTTTTCTTTAATATATTCCTACACAGGTCATGATGAGGTAAGAACAGACCAAGTTTCAAAAGAAGTTAAAGTATTCTGTTGGGCCCTGACAACTCCGGGAGTCATCAAACAGACAGCTTCAAAAATACAGAAGACCTGGGCTGACCAGTGTGATCGAACTCTCCTGATGTCAACCAGCCATAACAAGACCAGCCTCCCTGTCGTCACGATCAAAGCTCGGGAGGGGCCAGCCTTCTTCTGGGAGCGGACTCGATCAGCACTCCGGCACATTTACGACAATCTCTTACACGAAGCTCACTGGTTCCTGAGAATGGGGGCGGATACCGCAAAAGGCAATAACATGCGGGGCATCCTGGCTAACCAAAGTCACACTGAACCGGTTTTCATGACGAATTATGCAGTGCCGCTTGTTGTAATGGATCACTGGCATGGTGGCGGTGGTGGTCACATTCTCAGCCGAGCCGCTCTAAAACATCTGGTGGAGGTCTTGTTTGATGATGAAACCATGTGTAGCCCAGCCACGGCCAGACTTAAATATTCGGTAGATGTGGAAATCAGGCGATGCTTACAAAATGGTGGTGCTCTGGTGACTAATTATAGTGAAGCGCTGGGCAGTCGCACGCTGTCATGAAGTTTAGCTTGTTTCTGAATTTTGAGCAGCGTTGTACTCACCATTGCCAGGTGGTTGCAAAGATTACTGATTTATTTTCAAAATATTTGTTCGGTCATTAATATTTTAGCTGTATTTGATGCACTACGTGCTACCCCGGGGTACCGTTCTACCCCAATGTACTGTATTGTATAGCACTTGTGTCCAAAAATGTATTTTCTTTGGTAATGATCACTGAGATCAGTGGTTATGATGCAGAGACTGCGCAAGTGCACAACTAAAAGACATAAACTTGCCAAAAGTGGGGTGAAAATGAAGCTTAAGTCATTTTCACATTTCAAACATAACTTGTACACAGTTTTGTAACTCAGGGCACATTGCTGAAAAAAAAAAATATTCAACAAAATGGTGGATTTCTAATTGGTACCCCAGGGTACCATTTATATCATCATTTGTCTACTAGTGAAAGGTTTTAACAGAGATGCATACAAGCAGTAGCTTGTATTTGCTTTACTGCATGTACTGTGGTATATAACTGAATCTGCGAATTCACAAAGGGCCCAAGTTCACAGTGGTCCACAGACTCCACATTGTGGACTTGTGCCCTTTGTGAATTCACAGATTTATCTGGTCAAGTGGACATATGCTGATGCAAACTACACTGTAATTGCTGTATGAATAAAAGATTAATCATGCTAGCCGAAGTAGCAGCGAAATCATGTTGGCCACATTTCAATATCAATTGCAAACATTCTTTGGGGAAGTATAATCTTTTACACCAATTGATTTAAGTACTGTAAAATAAGCATTGTATTTACAGAAATACTAACGTGTCCTAAAATGTTGTATCTCTTACTACTCAGTTTTTGAACTGTCTGAAATGTGAGCTTGGACTTACGTATCCCATTATTGGCAACTTTATTTCATCCTATTAGAAATGTGTGATTCCATTTTATATCATCATTTGAATCACATAGTTTTTATTTACTTAAACACTTTGGATAAAACTTAATTCTTTGGAATTTATCTCAGTTGTAAAATAATAGTGCTGTCTTATCTCACAAGAAACAGAGGAAGTGCCATTGGTAATTTTGCGGCATACACTGAATTTGTATAGACTGGTATAGCTCAAAATAAAGCATCCATTTCTGTAAAGTTATTACAATGAACAATTTCTGTCTGTCACACATATAAACTAGATTTTAATTAGTCACTAAGACGAATTGGTGATCCACGTATTCGCTGCGTTCATTCGATTTAAATAGATTGTCACAATGCACATGAAGTATAATTGCCTGTTCAAAACTGTCCTGTTCATCCAAAATTCTCAATCAAACATGGTAATAAACTTGGACATGCACGTACGCGTTCGTCGTGACGCACGCAGGCATATGATTAGCACCAGTATTGACCTTCGACGTGAAGTTACTTTCTACGAAGTTTAGTCATCTTACTTGGCTCCATTGATGAGATACATGTATGGACGAAATACGATTTTTATTTGTGACGTGATAGATGACGTCACAACAATTTGGCATGCAGAGTGATGCATGAAATGTTATTTACGCATGATAGGCTATCAGAATACGCAATGAAAAGTAGGGGTCATCGTTAATTCTAAAGAGTTACATGTATGAGTGGTTTCAAAATGCCCGTCATTCACTACGCGCGCACGTGCGCGAATTTAAGTTTTTCGGCCTTGTAAGCGAAATTTTGGGGTCTGGTGGATGGAAAAGGGTTCTAAATGACGTAGAATTCAGTCAGACATCCAAAACAATCGAAAAAAGCATGTTATTCAGTTAGGAAAGGGGTGTACGCGAAAAAACGTGCGCGTGAGGGCGCACCAAAATGCTCCAAATGACCTGAAACATTAACAAAAAGTCATTTTGAGCATTTTGAAATTTTGTCATGCCCGTCGTGATGCGCCCGCGCATGAGGTATGGTCCAAAAGTTGACCCTTGACCTCAACTTGACCTTTGCCAAATTTGGTTGTTTTATTCTACCGCCAGCTTGAGATATCGCAAATGTAGGTTAACTCTAGCTTTTTTGTAAATGACGTCATAGATGACTGGATTACCATGTTGAGACATTGCTATGGGACATAACTATGCCAAGTTACAAGATTATTGACAATACCGTTGTCGAGATATCGTCTGAACAAAAGTGACCAGAGAGAAACAAGAATAAACAAACAAACAAAGAAGAAAATTTCGTACAAACTCTATGGTGATCCGCGAATATGCGGATCACCAATTATGTCTTGCACTTTAACCCATTGAAGCTGGTGTGTTAGAACAACATTATACCATCTTCAATGGGTTAAGTAATGCTATAACAGGATGCTGTGTGTGAAATGACTTAGCACTAGTAATTAGGTCTTTGGCATTAATCTACTAAAATAGCCAAAGAAGTAATAACCAATCCTACTGGTCAAAATATGTTCAGTCGGCACTTCAGAATTTGCCTGTTCCCTACTACAATCAAGTATACAGTGCCCTAGCTAGTAAATTACTTAGGGTTGTGCTGTAACTTGGGCCCTGAAAGCACGGGATACATGTATATTATTCACTGCTCAGTACCTGTTGGTACTGCATTGTGTAGCACTCTCACGTGTCCATGAAAAGTCAGGTGTATAGTAATGATACTGTTGCCACTCCAGTGCACAACATACATTTGGGACTGAAAACTGACAAAGAGTGGAGTGAAAATGATGTTGGAAGTTGTTATTATTAAAGACACTATATAACACTGTGGAAGACCCGTTAAAAAAATTGTCGAACTTTGCTATCTGACATATCTGACAGTGTTTGAATGGACAAAATAAACACCCTAGAACACAAAAGTTTGGACAGTTATGCTGTCACTAGTACAATATGTGCAGATACAAATTGGCACATTAATTTTATATCGGGCGATAGGAAATTCTGCAACACAGCAGTCTATGGAGAAAAGCTGGAATAGTCTCTCAATGATTTTCACTTTTTTAAAGCACTTAATGATTGTTTTACACTGTAATTTTTTCAGGGCTTCATTTTTAGACCTTATCAGAGACACTAGTAGCATGGGGAATCATGTAGCTCAGATTTTTAAAACTGGAAACACTGTTATACAGTGCCTTTAAGGCTTCCAGTGGTGTACAGCATAAGACCAGTAAACAAAACATTTTGTGCAAGAAGAGTTTTTTAGCATTGAAAAAGCACACTTAAGAAATAGATGTACATGTGTTGTAAACCTGAAGGGTAGAGCACTGAAGCCAAACTTCGTAAAATCGCCGATATCAAGTACCCCACGTTACCATTTCTGAAAAGTTTGGAATCAATACAAGTCATTTAATTTTGTTGTTTTCTTTTTTTTGTTTTCTTTGCATACAGGGTCGCGAGTGTTGCATGGACTACAGTATCTCCTTCCATCACGTCGACCCAAATGATATGTACCTCTTAGAGTACATGATCTACCATATGCGCCCCTTTGGGATTGGAACGTACCGATGTCCCAACGCCACCAGGTCAAGAACTAACAAGGATTCTGTAAGGAAAAATGCATCCTCAGTGGTAGGGGTGTAGCCAGGGATGGAGTGGAGGCTGACCATTTTGAGTCATGAGGCCATTGCCAAAATATTTCTCACATAGACTTTGTGCATGTGAATTGGTCCAAGGCCAAGGCCAAGGCCGCCAAAATCTGGCCTCGACTCTATCTCTGATAGGGGCATTTGGGTATTATTTCTTAAAACCAGAGTATATTTTTTGATGGATCAGACAAATTGTAATTAATCCTTTACAAAGTATGGTATTGTAACACCAGAGACTACAAAAAACCAAAAAACATATCAAAAATTGTCTAGAACGACACACAGTGTGATTTTTTAAGTAATCAGTGAATAGATATCACTATGTAGGTGTACAATTTACATTTCCTTTGGCAAAAATGTCCCCCTGTAGGGATTTTTCAATGTGTAATGCACCACTCGTTACCCTGTGGTACCGCGTTGTGTAGCACCCTCTTGTGTCCAAAAATGTATTTTCTTCGGTTATGATCACTGAGATCAGTGGTTATGATGCACAGGCTGCACAAGTTCACAACAAAAAGACATAAACTTACGAAAAGTGAGGTGAAAATTAAGCTACAGTTGTTATTTTCTCACTTAAAGCATGACTTTTAAACAGTTTTCCAACACAGGAAAAAGTGGTAAAAAAAAATAATAATTCAACAAAATGGCCGATTTCTATTTGGTCACCCCAGGGTACCATTATGTCATCATGTACCATAATGATTTCTCAAAAAAAAATACAGCATTTACTCATGTAGATGATGTAGGACTATCTAAAAACAGAAAAAAAAAAATCTTTTTTTATGTTTTAGGGTTGTTCGTCTGTGCATCCGTCCATTACCGGTTCTCGTTATCACATTAACTTAAGAACAGCTAATCAGGTTTTGATGTATTTTGGAGTTGAAAGGTCAAAGGTCACAGGGCCTAAAACACATCTGATTTGGGCTTGTTAACCATGATAATTAAAGAACAGCGGACCGGATTTTGATGTAACTAGGACCAAGTATGTATTATGAGGTAACAGTGAACTGATAAAATTTTTGAGTAGAAAGGTCACAGGGCCTAAAACATCTGATTTTAGCTCATCGCGATAACTTAAAGGAATTTCGACCCGGAGCTCAAGAGGGCGCTGTTGGATGACGTCACAATCATCGCCATCTTAGTTTCGAAGTTTGACGAGTAACGCTGTCAATCAAACTGGTAGATTGCGGATATGCGTTGCTTGCCCTTTCACGTACGTTGTGAGCGCTAGCCGAGCGAGCCATGCCAGTACACGTTTGTGCATACCGTAAACGGCATAATGTACATGTCGTAAGTTAGGCATGGCATGCAACGATATCACACTTTCGCAGGAGAAAAATTAGATCGCCTTCATGCACGCAGATTGCATTATCGTGCATGCACAATGCACAAGCCAGCTTGCTACATACGCATGCAAGCACATACGAGTACTATAGTCTGCGTACGTCGGAGTTCTAGCTGGAAGTATACCGTATGAGTTGGCGGAGCAGCAGTGGAACAGCCGCCGAGATCATAGAGCCGAACTGTATTTCGGCATACCTAGATTGAGAATCGACATTCTCCGGGCACTCGAACATGGCATTTCGTAACGGTGTGAAATTATCGAATACCCCCCCCCCCCCCCCCCCCCCCCCCCCCACCCACTTTAGCCGTCAATTGGACACCGTCACTGTCCGCTCATTGGCTTTACTTTGGAAAACGCCCTCTTGAGCGCCGGGTCTGATTCCCTTTAAGAACGACTGGTCGGATTTTAATGTAACTTGGGTGAAGTGTGTATAAAAAGGCACCGATGAATTGATTAGATTTCAGAGTTGAAAGGTCAAAGGTCATGAGGCCTTATACATGTCTGATTTGGGCTTACCACAATAAATTAAGAACAGCTAGTGGGATTTTGATATAACTTGGTTGAAGTATGTATTATAAGGTGACAATGAACTGATTAGATTTCAGAGTTGAAAGGTCGAAGGTCAAAAGTCACGAGGCCCCATACCTGTTGTCTTTTATGTGACAACTTAAAGGCCCGCTGTCATGACAGAATGAGAAAACGCCCTCTTTTGACTCTAATTTTAAAATTAGGGCACTAGTGCTACCCATAATGCAACAGAAATATCCTGGTGGTGTGGTAAAACAGAGCATTTGTATTCCTCCTGCTATTTCATAGACTATGGCACGGCAACAGTCCATATTTGTGAGTTTGTGCCGGTATCTATAGACTAGTTCTCATCCTCTCGGTGGTTGAATTGACCCGTGACAGTGGGCCTTGAAGAATTGCTTATCAGATTTTGATGAAACTTGGGTAGAATATGTATTGTAATGCACCAATGAACTAATTAGATTTTGGAGATGATAGGTGAAAGGTCAAAGGTCACAAGGCTTCCTACATGTCTGATTTGGGTCTGTTACCCTGATAACTCAGGAGTGGTTTATTGGATATCAATATAACTTGGTTCAAGTATTTAGTATGAGGCACAGATTAATTCATTATATTTCAAAGTTGAAAGGTCAATGGGTCACGATTCCTCATACATATCTGATTTGGGCTCAGTACCATTATAAATCAAGTATCACTGCTCAGATTCTAATGTGACGTGGGTCAATTATACACTATGAGGCCTTGATGAACTGATTACATTTCAGAGTTAAAAGGTCATAGGTCAAAGGTCCTAAGGGCTTATACAAACTTCATTTGATCTCATTGCCAAGGTCACTTAAAATTTCTGTTCAAATGGGGTACATGCATTCAATCAAAATGGGTGGTAGTGTAGACTGCGGAGGCATACCCATCCACTGCGGTTTCAGCATTTTCCAAAGCTATTCACTGCCATAAATTGGGTGGGGGTGGCCGGGGCACAGTGTTTGGGTTGATACAGGGGATTTCATTATTCTATCTTTCCTTATTCTGTTTAGCAGAAGGGCCAACAAAATAAGAAAATGATTTCCAAGAACATAGTACAACTTACATGGGATGGACCTGAAATTATCCCTTGAACTTGTTAAATATTAACATAAAAAAAGAAGAAGCACCCAGTTATTCACTTACGGTGCATTCCAGGGAGAATAGCTCTGTCCTAACATGCCATTGGATATTATTCATTTTTCGGGGAGGGGAGAATGGGGGATGGGGGGGGGGTATGGGGATGTCGGTGGGGGATGGGGGGGGCAGCAGTAGGATGGAGGTGGGGCCCAGTCTTAATTTTGTGATGTTGTAGTGGCCCCTAGACCTCTGTGCTGCAGTCCTGATCGGTGAACATGTAATGAGCAAGATGCAATGTATGATAAAAAACATAAATGGTTATGTTATTTATATGGATTTTAGTGTATAAATTTATTTAATTTGATTGATTGATTATATCAATATTTATTATGATATTAACTTATGTCCAGGCAAGTGGTTATGGTGCAGTTCATTAATAATGGATTTTGTGTGTACTTACTCCACAGCTTAATATGATTAATATAATTGTATCATATTCTTAGTACTCAAGAAATAAAAGATAGTTAAACCTTGCAACTATTGTTATCTTTTTGGACTGTTTAGTAATTTTTAGGATATTTAACACCCATGGAAGTGGCAAGGTAGTGCAGTAAGATGGTACTTTTCTGAATTGTCTGTATAAATTTATTATGAAAGAAGTTTTTGTATTGTCTTGGGTCTATTATTTTAGTGATATAACAATTATTAAGGTGAAAACATAAAATGTTGATGCACTTTCTTTCACATTATTTTTTGTACAATTTTGTTGTTGCTGTTGTGTGTAATTGTCACAAACAATACAGAGAATATTAAATAATTTTCTATGGTAAGTAGTATGTGTAAAATACTATCATTTTTATTTGAATGTGATTACCATAATCATATTCAGTAACATATCAAATGTTCAAAACTTGACATATTTCTCATAATGTCTACAGAGTTAATATACATATAGTCATAAAACACCATAGAGTATTTTGTAATTGAATAATACGTGTAGGCTGTGTGAATTTATTCCTTTTTTATATGTAGATAACAACAACTCTGTCATTTACTAGGCAATAAAGTACGCACATGTCTGGACCAGCAATCAAGGTGCTATAAACTAATGGTGAGACAGGAACAGGCATCTCTCTGTATTGATTTAGTTCAGCTGACAAGCAAGGTATCTTGTCAACAACAACAACAAAAAAAGAATCCACCTAAAACAAGTTTTCAAATGAAAGCGTATAACCGGTCAAACAACTCGGTAAAAATTTGAGATAAAATCAAACAGTCAGTAAGTAAATTATGCATCTTTGAAACTTGCTATCAAGTACATGTATCTGAATGATGTGTGTGTGTGTTTTAA
>JZLH01S0419938.1:22134-36082 GCA_001188425.1 Eucidaris tribuloides
GACTAATGTCAAATACTGTTAAATGAGAAGTCCCCCAAGGAAACGGACAGACCCCGTCGGTCTATATAAGTATAACCACTAAAACTGAGTTTCCGGCTCCTATATTTTGCTGAAAAAGTTCCCAGATGGCATTTTCTTCTAGATGCCATTGTGTTAATTGTTTAGGCATGCAAAAGATATATGCCCTGCCTTCAAAGGCAGTGGATCTCATTTACAAACACCCCCATAAGAGCTAACCCATGCCCTTGGTGAAGGGCATGTCTGTGAAATCTGGGGGTCAGAAAGTACCTAGAATGTTGAAAAATGTGAAAGAAAAACATTATAGCCGTTTAGTGTACATTCTATGGTAGGAATTTTTCTCTCACAAGAAAAAAAAAATCAGTCTAACGGTCACTATTCCACTAAAACTGAGTTTCTACTAGCTCCATATTTTGCTAAATGTTCCAGATGGTATTTTCTTCTAAATGTTATTGTATTATTACAATGTTAATTTTTAGGCATGCAAAAGAGATGCCTTGCCTTTAAGAAATTTAGACTAGAATTAGAAACGTATTTGCAATGACATTATTTCAAACCAAGTTGATAGGGAAGGATTGGCATTTTTTTTTTAATGCACCCATTAAGTGCAACAGATGCTATACCCTACCTCTTTACCATTTCCTTTTCATATCATGCGCGAAGGCAGCACATATGATATGTTCAAAGAATTTGGCACCTTTGTTAAAGATTGTTTTTTATTCAATTACATAGTAACAAAACTCTCGCTTTTAAACAGAATGTTGTGCCTGAACTAGAAAAATCATAGATTTATTCAATAAAGGTGAAATTACTTCATATTCAGAAATGCAATTTTTGCTATTTTAGCCTAGTATAAGAATCATAGTTGTAGTCTATACAGAATCAAGCTGCCACTCCTCTGTGTGTGGGGGAGAGGGGGGGGGGGCAGGAAATGCTAAGAAAACAAAAAGTACTTGGCTTAATAACAGGTTTCAAAACTAATTTAATTATGCCATGATATTGATAGCAATGGCAGATTCACACGGTCACGGGTCAAAATGAACCCCTTAGAATTTAGTGTAGGTGAAGTAGACTATAACTTTATAGCGCACATAAATGTTACAGCTAGGCTACATGTTATTTTTTGTGGGTGTTGCTGAAATTTGAGGGGCTCTTTCTTTTGATCCACATGTGAGGAATTTTAGAGAATCTCTCTTTTTTTTCTTCTTTTTTCTTTTGCTTCAAAGCCTATAACATGGGGACACCCCCGAAAAAATGGGCCTGCCATTCTAACCATCACACTGTTATCTGAAGATAAGATGAGAAGAAAGGGGAACCTTCACATGCTTTAATAACAAAAATGAAAATCCTGATAAATCTTCAACAATGGTGAAAGGAATCTATTTAATAGTGATTTATGTCCAAAAGCTAAAATATTTCTCTTTATTTTAGTATTAGTTATCTGAGTTATTTTCCCTATAATTGTGTAAAAACAGAGAAATTATTTCCTTCCTTCCTTTTAGAATTCTAGGCATATTTCCACTTAACATAGGCTAACATAAAATTTGCAATAAAAAATAAGTAGAAAAGGAAAAAGGTCATGAAAGTATTTTGTCAATGTGGAAAAGGACATATTTAAAGATAACAGTGGCCATCATTTTCCGATGTTTTGGTATTATGGCTGCCAGATGTCAAGTGTTTACCAATACCATACTATTACTGTACACTTTTACGACATGTTGTAATGGTTTTCCTTATGTGTTCGCCAATAGGAGTTTTGTGTGATTGATCAATTTAATATAAGCTTTAAAGCCCAAGTTGAGTTTTGGGGTTTATTTTTTTATTTGAAAGCTTTTGCCCAAAGGTCATATCACACCATTAACATTCTGAATACATGTCTTTCGTTTTTATTAAAATTAAAATTAATTAATGAAAAATCTTGGCGATTGGGTGGGGGGGGGGAAGACCCGAAGATTTTCAACTATATTTTACATTATAGCATCCAAAGGATTAATAAGGTTTGAAGGTTATCTGAGTTATACCTCATCAGAAAGAGTAGATTCTGATCTTTTCTGATGAGGCATAACAAATAAATCGTAACAACTTATTAACCGCTTTGGATGCTATAATGTACAATATAGTCGAAAGTCTCAGGGGTTCCCCCCCGCCACCCCCCCCCGAGATTTTTCATTAATTAATTTTAAAAAAAAACATTCAGAATCTGTTGTTGGTGTGATATGACCTTTGCCGTCAAATTAAAAAAAATCCCCAAAATTAAATCTGGCCTTTAAGTTTCACAATAACAGGGGTTTTGTTTTCCTTTTAAATTTGTTATAAATTGCAAGTTGGAACGAAACTACCAAAGTATAACTTCTGACATTCTGTTGTTCCTAGCCACATGCAGCACCTCTCACAAGTTTTCTCTGGAGCTTTTGTCATCATGGAGAAGGAATCCCAGCAAGTGTTCCCATTCGAGAAGTTGCCCGACACCTGTTTACTACACATCTTCCATTTCCTGAAGATCAAGGATCGGTGCAATGCAGCAAGGTACATATAGGCCTGATTTTTTTTAGGGGGTAGGGTTGATGTAGTTGTCTTCGCTGGCAATTTTAAGAGCAACCCCCCCCCCCCCCATTAAAAAAAAAATGCCATTTGTAGTTAGCCAAAGTGTTTTAATTTAAGAATATTTACATAGAGAATGCACTAGTGGTAGACATGGGTTCTAACATTTTATAAGAAATAATTAAAGGATTGAAAGCTGCCACATAGCCATGGAATGTGGGCTCCATAACAAAAGGTGTAATTTGTCCTAATTGAGGACTTGCCGCCTGGAGTAGTTTCCAATGTAAAATTGGAGTGCATTTGAAGAAAAAAAACAATTTCAGAGCTGTCACAACCAAATGATGTGTGTGTGTGTGGAAGTTAATAGGTATGCTTAAAAAAATAAATTTGTTCTATTCTAAGGCAGGGGTTCTCAATTAGCGGTGTGTGTGCCACTCTTGGTGCATCGGCACTTCCAAAGTGGCGCAGCATGAAAACCAATTTATGGAGAAAAAAAATTGTGCAGTTTGTTTGAATTTGTATTTCTGTAGTTAAAATTAATTAGAGCCATTCCAGGCCACTTAAAAGGCCTCATTTTTAAAAGCTTCGGGAGGTTCCGCCCCTTGACCCCCACCAGGGACCCTTACGCAGGCCCCTGCATCCCACACTGCGATGCTTTGTTCGCTTCACATGTAGGATAGTGGTGCAGTGCAAATTCTCGATAACTAATATGGCGCTTCAACAAAAATAATTGAGAACCCCTCTTCTAGGGGTTCCCTCTGTGGCTGTGCAGAGAGTCAGTTTGTTTTTGTGCTGATTTTTAAGGGTGATCTAAAAGGAGAAAGAATTAATACTTTCAAACCACTTAACAGATTTAAATCAAACTTGGCAGAGATCAGCAGTACAGGAAGGGAACTCAAAATTGTTCAAATAGAGGACATGTCCCTTTCCTTGGAGTTCATGTGCAGTGCTTCAATTTCAATCAAACTTGGTTGGGATCATCTTTGGAGGAAAATTGTCGGAAAGAATTAAAAATGTTTAAATAAGGACATACCCATTCCTTAGGACATAGGGGGTGCCCCTAAAGAAAATTCATGCTGAGGTGCACAGGTTTGCCGACCAAACCCTTTCCCAAAACAAAACAAACGCATACTAAACATATCTTTCTTGTGATCATACATAAAAGTCATCAGGCATTACACCCCCTTTGAAACGATTGAGATTTATTTCCCATGTAATTTTGGAACCTTGGTCAGTAAAAGTAATTACAGTGGAATATCACTGTCACAAACTAAAACATGGTCAAACAAATATTAAAATACATAATGTCCATATTTGTCATGTTGGTGTGCGTTTTTTTTTCCGATTAATTTCATCGTACACAGAGTGTCCAGGCGGTGGAATAAACTCGCTCGTTCTCCAACACATCTTGACTTGGATACCTACTCAACCAAGAAGATACACCTGCCAAGTCATCCCAACTTTTGGCGTGCTTACCTTGGCAATTCTCTGAAGTCCTTGACGGTATCTTATGCGATTGGCATCTCAAATGAAGTCCTGGATCACTTGTCAAAGAACTGTCCTCAGTTGGAAGAACTAGACATAGATGGTATTGACCTCAGGGTCATTGACCCCGCCAAGTTACCCAGTGGCCTGACATCCCTAACTTTGGACTGCCCTGTCTCTGACAACTTCTGGAAAGTGGCTGTGGAAACTGGAAAGCTAACCTCCTTGCAGAAGCTTCACGTTTCCTGTAGGTCATCTCGTGGAGAAGAGATTATGAACATCTCAGCCAGGCCAATGCCAAATCTCACCTCACTGGCATTGCAGGGATTTAAGCTGGAACCACAGAAAGTTACTCAAATTCTTGATGTCTGCACTTTTGCGAAGCTACGATACCTGGATATCTCTGGTAACTTCCTGTCCAATAATCTTGTGCGACATCTGGCTGGAAATCTTACTAATCTCAAGTATCTGCGCATGACCGACTGGAACTGGAGAGATGTTGTGGTCAAGATTGACCTCACTCCTCTGAAATCGTTGGAACACCTCACCGAGCTGGACCTTAAAGGTTTCAGTGGGTTTAAGCGGCAACACCTCATCGACGTGGTAAACAGCATGCCCTGGTTGGAAGAGCTCACAGTGAGTCGTCCATTTCGAAGCAGTGATCTCAGCAAGCTGAGGACCTACCTGACAATGGAGACAAAGTCATGTTTCATGATTTCGCTGATGACACCAAAGTTGGAAGAAGAATTTGCCAAAAGGAGTCAGGAGGAATCTGATGCTGAATCCGAAGAACCATCAGATTTGGAGGACGCTCTTGCTGAAGAGATGAAACAAAAGAAGAAACCGACGAGAGCCAAAGCAGCCAAAGGTTCCAATAAAGGAGGACGAAAGAGGTCTGCCGATAATGTAACCGGGCAGAAGAAACCAAAGAAAGGGAAGACAGGTGGTAACAGAAGGAGGATCAGATGGGTTAAAATTGGCAATAGGCCAACCTTCTAAGACTACAAGTGTAGCAGTTAATAATAGCTTATAGAAGTTGCAATCTCCTTCCCATAAAAAGTACAGTATAACAACCAATAAAAAAGGCTTACAAAAAGTTGAATAACTCTAAATGTTCCAATTTCAATCAAACGTGGAAGGAAGATTGATCATGCAAACTTTCAAATTTAGAAGTATATAATGGTCACTACAAGGTAAAAGGTCACCAGCAGAGGTCATGACCTTTTTGAGCTCAATACATGTATTAAGTTTTTTGAGCAAGTTTCTATTATGACCCATAACTTTGCCCCTTTTTACCCAATTGTGACTAAACTTGGGTAGACAGTTACCAAAAGGTCTAAGGTCACTGACAGGGATTAGTGGCCTTTTAGAGCCCAATGTTAATTTTTTTTTGGAGCAAGTTTCTGTTACCCATAACTATGCCCCCATTTGCCCAATTGTGACCAAACATTGGTTTTAGATGTCTCATTGGGAGCTGATGGTCACCACAAGGTCAAAAGTCACCAGCAGGGGTCAACAAACTTTTTGAGCCCAATCACATAAAAAATACTTTTAATTGTCATGTATGCGAAACTGGGTAAGCAGACAAGACATATTTTGGTTATCAGTTTTTATGTTTGTTTGTTTGTTTTTTTTTTGGGGGGGGGGTGTGCATTGGTCAAAGGTTGCCTCCCTGTGTGATGCTTAGGGGTCATTAATTTGTTATAACTTGGGGCCAAAATTTTTTGTATGTCATAGTGTAAAAACTTTTTGGGTCTATGATATACATTGGAGGCAGAAAGACATAAAAGATAAAGGCATGGAGGTACACATTTTAATTGGTTCATTAAAGATTTGTAGAGTTGTCTTCTGCAATGTAAAGTACATGTATGTTCACCATAACTAATTACAAAGTGATATCTGAACACTTCTTGCTTATAAGAAAAAAGGATATGTTTGCCAGTAATGTTACTTTTACTAGCAGCTGAATGCATTTTGTTTTCAATAATTGTATGCAAAGTTGTATTACAAGTATTAACTATCAGATACACATGTGCCAATGCAGACATTTAACTACATCATATAAGAAAAGAGTAAAAAGATTTAATAGGGTCAGCTTGTTGCAATAAAAACACAATCAACTTATTCTTGCCACTCATTTGAGACATATGTATTTTTGTTAACTTACGTGTTTTTTTTGTACCAAATGTCAAGACTTTTGAATAAGTAACAGTCAAGTCATGGGTATGTATCATTTACAGTTTTATGTGTAATAGCAAGTATGTGAGCGTAACTGCAGTCTTTTTCTGACTGAAAAATTTTGGGAAGGAGCGTGTAAAAAGAAACAGATATTGAATTAGTCATTTCAGCCAAACTATTTCTACATATTTGTATGTTTAGCTATCACATGAGCAGGATCGAGGCTTGAGCTGTTTGCATCTGTTGTGCATCATGCATAAAAATTTTCACTGTTCATCTTCTTTAAAACACATTTTAATCTAACATGTAACATGTCAGGAATGATCCTTGGGGAATAGGGATGTAAGGTTCTCGAAACTATTCACAAGTATATTGAAAACATTATTGCTCCCAGGTCCAGAAGTAAAGTCGAGTCATATTGTGTGTTGTAACTTGTTACCCTTTAAAGTCAATAATGAATGTTGTCCGTAACAGTTCACAGGGTGATTCCAATTGGTCCCACAGGGGAATACATTTTTTTTTTCAGAGGAAGGGGTGGGGGTGTGGGAAAGCTAACATAGTCATCTTCCTTAATATTCAGAGTTTGATTGTCTTTACCAGAATCATCTGTATGGGAAAGGAATACAAAGTTTTTCATATGGTTCATGTTGTCCTGTTGGTGCCTAGATATTGGCTTCCAAGAGCTAAAACTAATAGTATGTGAATTGATGACTTACTCCTTAGGGGTACTACACAGAGGCTGTGACCTTGGGTAACCGTTGTGACCTTGGATCTCTTGTTGTTCACTACGTGTAATTGTGCAGATCAGTCTCTCCACATGTTTTGGCAATGTAATGGTTGAATTTTAACTTAGAAGTTATATGAAAGTGTTTGTTGGGCAGCAACTGTCGTGACAATTGTGTTTGTTTGATATAAAAGTTTTTAAACATGTTTGTATTTTGTAAGTCTGCTATACTGACAGTTGAACAAGAAATAGCTATGTTGAATTTTAGTGATAATAATCATCATAAATACACTTGTACTTTAATTATATTGTTTGAAGCTTTTGTGGAATAAAATGTTAAAATGTTTTCCAATGCAATACATAAATTGTGGAATCTGAGGAAAAAATTGCTGTCCCCATTTCTCCTCTCCACAATGTTGCATCGACGTGGTAAACAGCATGCCCTGGTTGGAAGAGCTCACAGTGAGTCGTCCATTTCGAAGCAGTGATCTCAGCAAGCTGAGGACCTACCTGACAATGGAGACAAAGTCATGTTTCATGATTTCGCTGATGACACCAAAGTTGGAAGAAGAATTTGCCAAAAGGAGTGGGGAGGAATCTGATGCTGAATCCGAAGAACCATCAGATTTGGAGGACGCTCCTGCTGAAGAGATGAAACAAAAGAAGAAACCGACGAGAGCCAAAGCAGCCAAAGGTTCCAATAAAGGAGGACGAAAGAGGTCTGCCGATAATGTAACCGGGCAGAAGAAACCGAAGAAAGGGAAGACAGGTGGTAACAGAAGGAGAATCAGATGGGTTAAAATTGGCAATAGGCCAACCTTCTAAGACTACAAGTGTAGCAGTTAATAATAGCTTATAAGTTGCAATCTCCTTCCCATAAAAAGTACAGTATAACAACCAATAAAAAGGCTTACAAAAAGTTTAATAACTCTAAATGTTCCAATTTCAATCACACGTGGAAGGAAGATTGATCATGCAAACTTTCAAATTTAGAAGTATATAATGGTCACTACAAGATAAAAGGTCACCAGCAGAGGTCATGACCTTTTTGAGTTCAATATATGTACATTGAGCAAGTTTCTATTATGACCCATAACTTTGCCCCTTTTTACCCAATTGTGACTAAACTTGGGTAGACAGTTACCAAAAGGTCTAAGGTCACTGACAGGGATTAGCGGCCTTTTAGAGCCCAATGTTAATTTTTTTTTTGGAGCAAGTTTCTGTTACCCATAACTATGCCCCCATTTGCCCAATTGTGACCAAACATTGGTTTTAGATGTCTCATTGGGAGCTGATGGTCACCACATGGTCAAAAGTCACCAGCAGGGGTCAACAAACTTTTTGAGCCCAATCACATAAAAAATACTTTTAATTGTCATGTATGCGACACTGGGTGAGCAGACGAGACACATTTTGGTTATCAGTTTTTTTTTTTTTTTTTGGGGGGGGGGTGCATTGGTCAAAGGTTGCCTCCTTGTGTGATGCTTAGGGGTCATTAATTTGTTATAACTTAGGGCCAAAATTTTTTGTATGTCATAGTGTAAAAACTTTTTTGGTCTATAATATATGTTGGAGGCAGAAAGACTGAACAGGTAATGGCACGGAGGTAGACATTTGAATTGTTTCATTAAAGATTTGTTCAGTTGTTTTCTGCAATGTAAAGTACTTAATCTACATGTATATTCACCGTAACTCATTACAAAGTGATATCTGAACATTTCTTGCTTTCAAAAAAGGGATATGTTAGCCAGTAATGTTACTTTTACGAGCAGCTAAATGCATTTTGTTTTCAATAATTGTATGCAAAGTTGTATTACAAGTATTAACTATCAGATACACATGCAGACATTGTACTACATCATATTTAGAAAAGAGTAAAAAGATTTAATAGGGTCAGCTTGTTGCAATAAAAACACAATCAACTCTTTCTTGCCACTCATTTGAGACATATGTATTTTTGTAAAGTTACATTGTTGTTTTTTTTCTACCAAGTGTCAAGACTTTTGAATAAGTAACAGTCTGAGTCAAGTCATGGGTATGTATCATTTACAGTTTTATGTGTAATAGCAAGTATGTGAACGTAACTGCTGTCTTATTCTGACTGAAAAATTTTGGGAAGGAGCCTGTATAAAGAAACAGATATTGAATTAGTCATTTCAGCCAAACTATTTCTACATATTTGTATGTTTAGCTTATCGCATTTGAGCAGGATCGAGGCTTGAGCTATTTGCATCTGTTGTGCATCATGCATAAAAATTTTCACTGTTCATCTTCTTTAAAACACATTTAAATCTAACATGTAACATGTCAGGAATGATCCTTGGGGAATAGGGATGTAAAGTTCTCAAAACTATTCACAAGTATATTGAAAACATTGCTCCCAGGTCCAGAAGTAAAGTCGAGTCATATTGTGTGTTGTTACTTGTTATCCTTTCAAGTCAATAATGAATGTTGTCCGTAACTGTTCACAGGGTGATTCCAATTGGTCCCACAGGGGAATACATTTTTTTTTCAGGGGGGATGGGGGGATTGTGAGAGGAAAGCTCACAAAGTCATCTTCCTTAATGTTCAGATCCTTAATGTTCAGATTTTAATTGTCTTTACAAGAATCATCTGTATGGGAAAGGAATACAAAGTTTTTCATATGATTCATGTTGTCCTGTTGGTGCCTAGATATTGGCTTCCAAGTGCTAAAACTATGAGTATGTGAATTGATGACTTACTCCCTAGGGGTACTACACTGAGGCTGTGACCCTGGGGCTCTTGTTGTTCACTAGTGTAATTGTGCAGATCAGTCTCTCCACGTGTTTTGGCAGCTTTGTAATGGTTGTTGAATTTGAACTTAAAAGTTATATGAAAGTGTTTCTTGGGCAGCAACTGTTGTGACAATTGTGTTTGTTTGATATCAAAGTTTTTAAACATGTTTGTATTTTGTAAGTCTGCTATACTGACAGTTGAACAAGAAATAGTTATGTTGAATTTTAGTGATAACAATCATCATAAATATACTTGTACTTTAATTATATTGTTTGAAGCTTTTGTGGAATAAAATGTTAAAATGTTTTCCAATGCAATACATAAATTGTGGAATCTGAGGAAAAAATTGCTGTCCCCATTTCTCCTCTCCGCAATGTTCTGTTTTGGGGTCCCCCAGTTCCGAATTGGTCCTCCCCATCCCATACAATGAAGAGCAAAATTAAAAATTACAAAATGGCCCTTAAAATCAAGACATGCAGGGGGCCTAAAAAAAGTAGTTTTGTAGGGGAAGGGTGGGATTTATCTACCTCCACCCCAATGCAAATGTTGTAAATGATAGTTATTGAAGTTCAGAATGAAGTTGAAAGGGGATTTTATTTTACCCATAAATCATTTTATGGGAGAAATAACATAGTTTTAAGATAGCAAAAGATAAATTATGTTTTGTGTAATTGACCAACCAGTGAATTTGTGTATGTTTTAATGTTGATGGTATCACTTTTCCCAACTCTGAAGTATAACTGAATATTTGACAAAAGTGTCATATTCAGATCTTGGATTGCGGACGTTTTAATTACCTGTACTTGCAAGTTTACAGTGTCAGTATGGACTTGTACAAGTTATTCAGTGATACTTGATGACAATCTAAATTGATGTAATGTATAGGTCAGTAGTTTTCTTGGTAACATTACTAGTTTAAACTAGAGAGGTGTCTTTTGTTCGTAGATACATTGTATAGTAATAAGTGGTAGCAAGTGGAGTATTTTATCTGATTCTGATTGTAAAGGTGGCCACACTTTCAAAATCACCATCTAAAATCATGCAGGCAGGTGTAACTGGGATACCAAAGCTCACAAACTTTGGTATTGTTTATGTCATCCATGTACCTGAAGGCGGGGCGGAAGCAGATCGAAAATGTTTGAATTTGTTTTATTAGGCCTATATCTGAGAAGTATGCCATGTAAGAGAGTTCATTCTTATGAAAGTTTAGTATTGATGTTGTGTTGTGTTGTATGCATAACATGTTTTGTTGAAACTTTGTTGGAATAAATTTGGATTTGGATTTTAAGTTGCTGGTCATTTTTTTCAGTCTTGTGTCTGATCATAAAGGTGCATTTTAAAAATGTGTCATATCTGTATTACGATTAGGAGTGCATGATGAAGCGACTTTTTTTCTGCTAATGTGCAAATTTGTATAATGCATGCATTACAAAATGTGTGTGTGTGTGTGTGTGCGTGCGTGCGTGCGTGCGTGCGTGTGTGTGTATGTGTGTATGTGTTTATATAGCCTAACCGTAGTATGAAGGTAGTGGTCAAATATTTTAAAAGATTGTTTTAAGAAAAAACAAATTTCTTTTAATGCCTTTTGGAAACTTGTAAGAACAAGATAATATAGAGAATGTGTGTTAGTATTAATATCAAATCACCTTCAATGGGAAATATTTTTAATTTCGATCCACTATGTTTAATCGCACTCGCCTAATACATTAAAAAAAATTGGCAGGCAAAATTGTTTTTTCTTTGTCGTTGGCCTTCTGCCCCCCCCCCCCCCCCAACTCAGAGTGTTTTCCCCAGGGACTGTCTACTTTTGTAACTAATGAGGGCGTGCTTCCAGAAATGTGCTGGAGTATTGTGATAGCAAATCGTGCACTTTGCAGTTCACTTTTACTGAAATTGTTGACAGAAATGACAGTAAAACTACTCGGAGTGATTTGTGGAATTGTGGGTGGAAATATTGGGTCTTTTCGTGAAACTTCCCCCCCCCCGGGGGGCGACCAAAGGTCCGCTCGGTAAAAATTAAAAATTAAAAAATACAATTGGTCGAAAAAATGTCATTAATTTTTTCTTTTTTTAATACTAGATTTAAAATGATGAAAACTTTGAAGAAAAAAATTGATAAAAAGACTGATACACTCTTTAAGTCCCTACGTCACGCACAGGCATCAAAACGCTGTTTTGGGGCGCACAAAATGCAAAAAAAAAATCCCAGACCTTCCCCCGCTCGGTCGCTTCGCTCCATCGCAAAAGGTCCGTTCAGTCAGATTTTCAAACCCCTCCAAAAAAAATTCTGGTTACGGGCCTGGGCAGTGACCTACACAAAAACGCACACAAATGGATACCTTTTCAGCATTTAACACGGTGAATACTTGCCCAACAGTCGTACGTGCTGCGTGCTTTTCAGAAAGTCGGTAACAAAATTATGAACAAAGACACAACAAATTCACGTTAAAAAAAAAATACAAGACAAATCACGTTTTGGTAAATGAAAAAAAGAGGAAATTCTATGCAATTATGTTTTTAGATACACCTAGCCTATAGTTCCTGGCTCTGAAACTCTCCCATTTTTTTTTAGAAATTACTCAAAATGGAAAATGTCGGGGGGGGGGGGAGGGGGGAGAAGGGGGCGACATTTACCCAGGTAATGTACATACCGCTAAAATGTCCTATAATTTAAACATCATAATTTGTCATTTTAAACAATTTTCAGAAGGTTTGATGTTGTTTTCCGATGTTTGGGTTGACAATAGAATATTTTGTGGAAGATTGACCAAAATAT
Source organism: Eucidaris tribuloides (assembly GCA_001188425.1). Lineage (NCBI taxonomy): Eukaryota > Metazoa > Echinodermata > Echinoidea > Cidaroida > Cidaridae > Eucidaris > Eucidaris tribuloides. The sequence goes on from JZLH01S0419938.1 coordinate 34,614, forward strand.
TTGTCTGATCGACCAAAACTATACTTGTGCTTTAAAAAAAAACCGGCAGAAATCAAGGAAAAGGGGGTATCAAATTCAAAGGTAGTAAGATGAAGATCTTGAGAAGGGGGGGGGGGGCTGGAGCCGAGACCCGTAGAAGGGGAAGATGTCTGCCAAAAATTCAATATCGGGGTTCCCAAGTATTTGATCTTTTAAAACTTGGTATGAAAATCAGATATGATAGATGGGATCTCGGCCTGAGACATCAAAACCACTTCTACTGCAATCCCCGGTTAAAGTGCTTTTTAGAAAGTGAAATCCCGCTCTGCCCCCTTTCCGGTTATGGGCACACCCCTTTCTCATTCTTAACTTAATCCCTCATTCCGTGGTATTCTGGAATCATGGATTTCAGAGGGGGTGAGATCGTTTTCCTGGCGTGGAAAAGCAGAGGACTTCCTTTCTTTTGTTACAAAATGCTGAGGAAATTTATTTTCTGATGATCCTGACTGGAACCTTTAATCTTCAAATGTTTCTAGACCATTTTCTGAAAGTTTTCTACCCCTAATCCTGTAGAACTTTTTCTTAATGAAAATTTTGGAATCCGAGTTTCAATAATCATTGACGAAAATTTGATGTCAAACATGGACCTTTTTTTCCCTTGCACAAATTTTATCTGAAAATTGTTGTTTTGACGATAGTGGCATTTCCAGCATTAGTTTGTAGTAGTAGTAGTAGTAGTAGTAGTAGTAGTAGTAGTAGTAGTAGTAGTAGTAGTAGTAGTAGTAGTAGTAGTAGTAGTAGTAGTAGTAGTAGTAGAAGTAGTAGTAGTAGTAGTAGTAGTAGTAGTATGCCTGCACCAATGGGATTGGGAATCATAGGGATTTCTCTTCAATAATGTAATGCTTAGGACCAAAGAGGGCGTTAATATATTCTTGTTCATCGTTGGCGGCCACTGCTATTCTGAATGTCGTTTGACTCCAGACTTTCGCATCCTAAATTTATGTACTATCTTATAATTTTCCGGTGACGTCGTTTTTCCATTTACCTGGAATTTCCTGGAAACTCTTTTCATCGAATTTCCGGTGCAAATTTAAAGAGAGGAAAAAATGCCGTGTCGCATTCGGGATCCACCAGCAAATTTCACCGCTGCGAGAGTAACCGAGCCGCGCGAAAATTTTACATCGTGTGGCTTGGCTGTGGAGCTCATTTCCGGCGGAAAGTCTCGGCTTGAAATTTTACGACGAATTCAGAGAAAGGAAAGTGAGGTAGGGGTCTATTGTGCACACTTAATTTTGCATGTGTGGGACTATGCAGTTGCACGGCCTTTGTCACGTAGAGATCTACGTGCAGAAACTTTGACGAAGAAGTCAAGACAAGCAGGTTCATGTTTCACTATATTACCACTTTTAACGATTAACTTTCGCAATGATCGATGATGAGCAGATGAGATGATTAAATGCTCACTTTACCATTGCAGTGCTTGGCTTGTA
>JZLH01S0419938.1:40414-55139 GCA_001188425.1 Eucidaris tribuloides
TACTATTTTACCAATGCCACAGTTGTAAGTTATTCAGATGTATAAAATTGTCCATGGTACATGTATTGATGATCTCCAGCCAAGCAAATTCTTCGTCTGTGAGTATGACACAAGGTCATAATTTTAAAGTCTTCAAGAGACATGTTAAGTCAAACATATTAAAGCTGAGACAATGTTCTCTGAGTGGAATAAACTCCCATCATATGTGGCCCATAGTCCTTCAATCAATACCTTCAAATCAAACCTGGAAAAATATTTGTCTTAACTTAAGAGATGAAACTAATTTGATCTGTGTATTATTTTGTTCAATGTCCACGTTCATCACAGTCTGCACAGCGCCTGCCCCACAAGTAAGTGACTTGATGAACTGAGCACCAGGGGACAAATATTTTTTTTTTATAACTTCATGCCTACATGTACATCCAATGTAGACTGATGCCTGGGCTAATGTAGCTCTGTATCTAAATGCAAAGTTTACTCTGATGTCACAAAACATGAGAGAAACATATTTATGAAAGTTTGCGAAAATCCACCGAGGAATAACAGAGTTATGAAGTTTCAAAGTTTCAATTTTGTGACGTCACATGTGTTCACCTCCCCATTCCATAAATTGCCATTTTTTAATGGTTTATGATATACTTGAATGGTGTTTTTCTCACAGAAGAATGTGCGAAATAATGTTTCTGATAAAACATTGAATGTACAGGTAAAATCATTTTCAAATTTCGGAGAAAACAGCATTTTTATGGAATTTATATGGTATGATATATGGGGAGCTTTTCGCATGTGACGTCACAATTTTAAAATTTTGAAACTTCATAACTCTGTTATTCTTTGGTGGATTTTCGCCAAACTTTTATTAATATGTTTCTCTCACTTTTCTGCTTTTATTAAAACCAACTTGACGTCAGGGTGGACCTTGCCTTTAATGGTATCAACATGGGGTTATGTCAGCCCCCTTGTTTTCAAGACAGAGATTCACCAATAGATTTTGCAGTGTGAATGTGCCCAGCCAGTACCTTGGTCAGGTACATGTACCTGTACGTTTGCACATGAATCACACCCGAAAAAATGCAGTGAAATGACTGAGTAATCGAGGTAATAAGAACTCGTAAATCAAACAGAATTGAGAATTAAAAATAAATCTGACTCATGTACATATTTTGGCCCCTAAACAAGTTATCGCCAGAATATGACCCCTAAATAAGTTCTGTTAGCAGTAAGCTTAATCTCCCAGGGTTGTATACATCGCCTTTCGTAACCAGGGATAACACTTTTCAGAAACAAGGAGGAAAAAGCTTGGGGAAAAAAAACAGACCCTAAATATGTTGACCAGTCTTTCAAAAAAAGCTAGGGGAAAAAAAACTGAACATGTTTGATGAGTCTTTCTAAACCACCCTTTTTGTTGAAAATCTGTGTTTTTGATACCCTTAATGCAATGGCCAATGTTAGAAAATTGGCAGTGATGCCCATTTTGGCCAAATATGCTGATAAAGGGCGTGTCATAGCACGAGAACCATAAGGCGGACTGCGCTATAAATTGAAATTGTGGCTTGTATGATGTCAATTACCCAATATACCAAATATGAGTAAATTTGGAGACGGTACCAATTAAATTTATTTTTATTTTGGGTGATTTGACTTGGAATGACACTTGGGGAAAAAAACTGACCCTAAATATGTTTGATCAGTCTTTCAAAAAATGCTGAGGGAAAAAAAACTAAATATGTCTGACCAGTCTTTGTAAACCACCCTTTTTGTTGAAAATCTGTGTTTTTGATACCCTTAACGCGTGCACACGTGGCCTGCATCTAAAACTCAAAAAACGCCCCTTTAACGGATTTTTTGGTCATGCATGTGTATAGTTTGAATCGCCCCCCCCCCCCCGAACATGTTTACTGTAAACGTTCTTCACTTTAACATGCACAATTGTTATGATTGATGTTATGATTGATTGATGTTTTGTATAAAATTTCCTGTGTTCACTTTCTTTTCTCCATTTGTTCATCCTTGATAACTTTAGGTGAGCGAAATTGTGTGGAAAAATGTGGTTGCCTGTCCGGCAAATGATGCAGTATTTGGTAGAAATCCGCCATTTTGTTGAATTATTTATTTATTTTTCAGCACTGTACCCTGGGTTACAAATTATGTAAAAGTTATGTAATAAGGGTGAAAATAACACATTTAGCTTCATTTTTACCCCATTTTTCGTATTAAGTTCATGCCTTTTTGTTGTGCACTTGCACAGCCTCTGCATCATTACCACTGATTTCAGGGATCATAACTGAAGAAAATGTATTTTTTAACACAAGAGGGCGCTGCACAACGTGGTACCCCGGGGTACGACGGTACCCCGGGGTATGGCGTGGTGCATCAAATATGCTGTTACATGTATTTTATTTGTCCTGGGCAACCAGACATGTACTGTGTGTTTGTTGTGCACCTTAAAGGGTTAAGAGGACATGAATCTGGATTGAAAAATCAAAGGCAAGGAAGGTGGTGGCCAGGGGTCCCCCTGCTTTCTTTGTATTTATCTGTTTTGTACATGTACATGTATGCTCTATGTTAAGAAAACTTTAGAATATTTAGTCCAGGGAAAACATACAAGGGGGGTGTGCTGATTTATCCCCCAAAATGGCAAAAAGATCCCCCGTAAGTTGCAAAAAGAGCCTCCATGAATTGCCAAAGGGTTCAAATACCCCCCCCCCTCCAAAAAAAAATGGAATGCACTGAAACAGGAAAAGTACATTGTACATACATGTACATGTACAGTAGCTCATGCAAAGAAATTTTTTTTTCTCTTAGGCTAACTTAGAAGAATATCAAAGACCTGTAAACTTGGAGAACAGTCACACACACACACACACAGATAAACAAAAAGTTGATCCCCACATCATAGAAAAGCTGTTCACATTTGTAAATCACAGTGATGATGATGAGAACAAGTACAATTTGGAAGTATTTCATCATTCTCTTTTGTTTCCGAGTTATTGATGTCTTGAGAGCTAGTGTATTGACCTATACATGTAGCTACCCACCCATTTCCAAACTGCCTTTAATTTCTGGAAACATTTTGATGTGAAATCCCACATAATACAGAGTAGTGAGAGAACCTATGAGGTCTTGACCTGACTGCACAAAAATGTAGGACAAACATTTCTCAGAAATGTGTAACAAGCACTGTGGAGTATACATGCTAGCAGACTTTTACCGTGCATTACCCTCACTGGTTGGGTCACAAAATTCCAAAAGTTCAAAATGTGATGGTGTGATATTTTCATTTATTTGATGACTTTAGAATTTATGATCTTGGCAGATCTTCATCTTTGCACAAAATCCATAAATTTGTGTTTCTTACCTTACTGTGTTATTGATATGAATTCATGTATTGTAGTGTACACTTTGACATTTCAGTTCTCTGTTGCACTCCTACTTGCTACTGTATCTGTCTGTCATTCTGTTTCTGTTAGCATGAAATGAGCAACAGGTTTTAGTGAAGAACAAAACACTTGAGTTTCAACTCTTGGAAGAAATTATTCCCACTTTATATTTCCAGATTCCCAAGTGCTTTTAAGAGAGTGGGTATCAGATTCCTTGAAGTGAATAGTTCAAAAAAGAATTACACTGTTTGTTTTTAGCCATTTAATAATGTACATCTTTACTTCGTAATTTAACTGGAAATTTGCTGGGGTAACAAAACCTTGTAGCACAAAAATCAATGTTTGGTTGAGCCCCCAAAACATGGCTGCCTCAGCTCAGCAACATAAATTGGAATGCCATCTTTTACATCTGGCCACAGTGGCTCTTTTGAGATTAAAGTGAGTTAAGTCTCAGGGTGAAAATAACAAAATAAATATTTACTGAATTCCTACTTTGTGAAAGATTATAAGATATAATTGAATTGTGTCTCCACAGCTAGGATATCAGCAATAAGGTCGTGTCAAATAGATTTCAAACATAAGTAACAGTTGATTTGGAAGTCTGTCAGAGGTTTGAGGATGTGCTCTTCTGAGAAATTACACTCAAATTTAATCGTGAGTTGGAATCCATGAAGGTACAATCATGTAGTGCCACTGCAAGCTGCTTTTTCTTACCATTTTTCAGAGTGACACAGAAAGATAGCAGGGTTCATGCTGAATAATAGGCTGGAAAGTAGAACATTCACCAGTTGGTGAAATAGTAAGGTTCTGAATATTAATGCACAGAAAGTACAGTGTGCAAATCCTATCAGTTACAGTTAGCACCACCTGTGCATGTTCTGCATGATGAACTCGATGCTACATGTAATAGTTTTATGAACAATAACGTTTAATACATATGTACATGTAGATGATGCACTTTTATGAAAAATATTTGTATGCTGTGCTTTTATTCTCCAAGGTCAGTCATTATCAGCTTTGTTATTGGTCACCGTTAAGTACTGTGCAAATTGTAGAGACAGTGATTTTCCATTTCAATAAATGGTCTTTTCCGTTTCTGAAAACCTGTAAGTCCGTTTCAACTTGATATAAAAATGGAAATTTTGTTTTGTCATAGAAAATTGAATGTAGGCCTACACATCAAAAACATGAATTCCGTTTTGCAAAGGTGAATGCCATGATTTTTCACGTGAAAAGTAAAGAACCAAACTGGATTTTCCGTTTCAATTTACCAGTTAATGGAAAATCACTGTCCCTAAAATTGTTAACCTTTGTTAGTAACCTTGTAATATCCATGACCGCAAGTCCGCAACATGGACATGTGTGCTGTACCAGCTGGTAACATAAAGTAATACCTCTTGTGTGCAATATGAACTCTATTTTAAATTGCTTGTTGCATTACTGCAACTTTATACAAACAAAAAAACTTTGTCCCGGATGTCATAACATTGAATAATACTAACACTCACTGTTATGCAATACTGGTTTTCAGGTAATGTTCAGAAGAATGGGTACCTGCAATATAGATCACTTGATGCTGAACATTGGATTATGCAGGAATTAATGACTGAGTACGGGATTTGCACATCAGAAAACGGCAGAATGAATGAACTCAGCTCAAATCGTTCACAATGTGAAGATTAGTATAAATAAACACCTGTAATAGAACCTTTGGGTAAAATACGTGGTTTTGGTGAAAATCTGGACATTTGAACTTCAAAATTCAAGGTGACGTTAAAGCCCAGGTATAGTTTTGGTCGATCAGACAAAATTTTTGTCAATCTTTCACAAAGTATTCTATTGTCACCCCAGACATCAGAAAACAACATCAAACCTACTGAAAATTGTTTTAAGTAACAAATTATGATGTTTAAATTAAAGGAGCGCATCTACATGTAGCGGTATTTTTTACATTTTAAGTAATTTCTCAAAAATGTGAAAGTTTCAGAGCGAGCAATTTTCAGGACATTGATAGATCGTACAGGTGTATCTAAAAAATATAATTGCAAAGAATTTTATTTTTTACCATTTACCGAAACTAAACTGTGGCTTTAACGTGCAGTAGCCATTCCAAAATTGTCCGATCAGCCGTTAGCTGAGGGTCGCACGGAGTTTAGCCGTATTTCAGTGTGCTCTGCTGGTCATGCGAACTTACACAAAATTGTGATTTGCAATTTGAGGAAAATTTAAACTCAAGGAAAGAACAATATTCTAGTAAGATATCGTTATTAGTTTTTCTCATAAAACAACAAATTCATGATGTACGTGTATGGATCTCAAACTTTCAACACACCATTTGTAAGTACTTAACTACCGTTTGGTATTGATAATGAAGGGAAGTAATGGACTTGCACATCCAGGCTGACACAATCTTTAAAGGCATTGTATAACAATGTTTCCAGTTTAAAAAATCTGAGCCGCATGATTCCCCATGCTACCAGTGTATCTGACATGGTCTAAAAATGAAGCCCTGAAAAATTTGCTGTTTAAAACAATCATTAAGTGCTTTAAAAAAGTAAAATCAGTGAGAGACCATTCCAGCTTTCCCCCATAGACTGCTGTGTTGCAGAATTTCCTATCGCCCGATAGGAAATTAATGTGCCAATTTGTATCTGCACATATTGTACCAGTGACAGCATAACTGTCCAAACTTTTGTGTTCTAAGGTGTTTATTTGTCCATTCAAACACTGCCAGATATGTCAGATAGCAAAGTTTGACAATTTTTTCAACGTGTCTTCCACAGTGTTATATACATGTAGTGTCTTTAAAGGGGAAAAGGGACGAGGGAGCAGAAGCTGTCATTAAGCCTGTTGCAATGGTCTCCCCCTTCTCCATCCCCCACTGGAGAAAATGTCTGTGATGTCATCATATTCATCAACGGGGGATGGTCTGTTCATTCATGCACCCCATGACATCATGGATTTTTGCCAGTGCCATCTCCAACCCCCAAAATTAAATACATGGAGAAATACTTGTAGTCATCACTGTCATCTAGTTAAAGTTAACCCGTTGGCTACGGGAACCGGATATGTCCTGTGTTAAATCTGAGGGATTTTCAGAATCTAGTAGGCAATGGGTTAAGTTGGAGGAAGGTGTCTGTACTGTTCATATTCTGTATAAGTATTTGAGTGCCAGAGGGGCCAGGGTGGGCTACTGTATGACACTTTGTGTCCCCCCCCCCTTATAAAAGTGATACTGTGTAGTTTGCAGTCATCTGTACTCTGTAGACAATAATAGTATTTAATATACCACCTGTTCTTACTTGAAATTAAATAGATGAATAGTTTTTTTGTCTCTCTGTAACCAGGGATAACTTTCAGTAAATGTTATTGAAAAAATTGTGCAGTGTATACAGTACACGTACAGTGTATGCCTATATCGGCAGGGAAAGTAGAAATTCCTACAATACTACACGTCGCCTACACGTACATGTATGTACTTCAGTATTGTTGCATGTACGTGTAGCACTTTTCACCAATATGACAATTGCACTAATATGAAATGCAGAAATAAATTTTTGTATGAGTGAAAAGATGGTGTTATTTTGTTTGCATGCCATGACTTATTTTGATCTGATTTCATCCAGTTGAAGAGTTTTTTTTTTGCATTATTCACAATTTTGGATTCATCCATCCTATTACAAGTTTTAGAAAATTTAAAACAATGATGAGAGAAAAAAATCTTCTCAGCTCTAAGGCTTTGTGAGATAAGTAAAGTTTTATGTTTTGTAGGATTTAAGCTTGTTTACTGCATGAACTAATTTTTCACTGTACGAATGAGAAAGGCAATTCTATTTCACTAAAATGCTGTGTACTCGTACAAAATATTCATTATCATACAATTATAGTTGTGTACTCAAAAGAAGACCCATGTAATATGTGAGAAGCTGTTGCAAACGGAGTGGGTAAAAACTGACAATTTGAAGTTGAACTTTATTAAGTTGTTTATATCATTAAAATATCAGTTTTACAGAACATTGACAAAACCTCACTCTAAAAAAAAATACTGTATTTTTTTTACGGGAAAAGCATATAAATAATTACGGTAATTTCAATGTAATTTTTACAGTAGACCCGATTTAACGGTAAAAAAACAGAAAATAAGCGTTGATGTGCTAAGATTGACCATCAAGGAAATACTTTCTTCTGATGTGTTTGTTATGCTCTTTCGTAAGGTCTTTGCAAAACGAGAATTATATACACCGTAAAAGTTTTGACTGTATCTAAGTAGCATTTAATATGAAAGTGATTTTACAATTTTATTACCCTGGTCATCAGTCGTTGAAATTCCATTGACTTGCATGCATCATTGCCTATAGTTTTGAGTGGAGTACTAAATGAGTTAATTTGTAATGAGGTTCTGTGTGCCTCATATATTACATGTATGTATTTCTTTCACGTTTGTTTTGACCTCAACTCTGCACTGGCTGTGTACAGATAGAGAGCACACATTAAGAAGAGTACTGCACACTGTACCACGTCCACATTCAGAATTCAGATTTTAGCCAAGCAGTATTATTTTGCAAGTCACAACTCACAGGGGGAAAAGTAATTGCTAATGCCTGGTCGAGATTTCAACCCAGCCAGCAGTATCATGAATGTTACATCTTAATATGGATGTCTCCGTAGTCTGCAAACCCTTATCTCGCTGACCCTGAAATCACAAGGTGCCCGTTTCTAAAAACAGACACATCCCTGGTAGGGTAGACGACTTACAAATTTATTCACAAAAACCACAAGAGTGTTAAGTGACTACAGCACAAATCACTCTTGAGTTGATCAAGAATCTGGTTTGAAAGATTGGATATGATCTTTACCCACAACTGCCAGCTACTGTACAATTACACAGTACATGTACAAGTATAACTGCTGCATGGGATTAGGTTTAAAAGAAAGTGCAATACATTTACAGGTATGTAGGCAACTTTGAAATCTTGTGCAAAATGTGCATGCTTTTTATCCGCTTGGCCTAAGGAGCATCAATTTGTTATTGTTGTTATTCATGGGTTTTAGACTATGGGTGATTTAAATGGGGATTTCCAAATAGACTGAATGTTCACTAAAATCAAAGGCCTGATAGACTGAATGTTTGAAAGTTATATTTTGTACTTAAAGTTTCTCACAGAGTGTGTACACATGTATGTGTGTGTGTGGCAGTGTTGTATCCGAGGCCAGCTCACCCGAGGTCAAGGACGAGGCCAAGGATTTTTCTCCGAGGTCAAGGACGAGGCCAAGGCCGGGGGTCTAAAAAAGGCCGAGGACGAGGACGAGGCCAAGGATTTTTCTCCAAGGACAAGGACGAGGCCAAGGCCGGAGAGGCCCGAGGCCGGACCGAGGCCAGATTTTAGGGTCCGAGGCCGGACCGAGGCCGGACATCTTATTGCAAGGCAGGATCAAGTACAATCTCAAAAGAAAAAAAAGTCATTTCATGTTCTCTACTGAAGGTTTCCTTGTTTGTGTTGATTTTTGTTTAATCTGATGTTATGACCCCTCAACTCTCCATACAACACACGCATACACTTATATTCATAGACGCTACTGGATCTCTCCTCATTCTCATTTGTGAACTTTGTGTACTTGTCTTATCAATGTATGAGTATGCCTTATTTGAAAACCACACCCAGCCCCTATATAGTGCACAGTTGAGACACTCAAAAACAAAGAAAATGTGTTATAAAGTAACAATAGTAGCAGTTTGTCATGTTTTAGCATACATACCTACATATCTTCACACTAGCATGCACAATTACAAGCGGCCCCTATGTAGTGCACAACTGACACATGCAAGAGTATACAAACAAAATCTGTTATAAATTAACAATAGGAGCAGTTTGTGATGAGTTAAGCAGACATACATTATCTTAACACTAGCATGAATCACAGTGCACTTTCACTCTTCCTATGGTGGCTCTGCAGACTCATTTTCGCAAAAAAATTTCATAGAAGTTTTTACAAAATTTTTCGTTAAAAGTTGAAAATTTCGAAATGGATTATTTTCAACAAACTTTTCACAAAATCCACAAGACTCTGGCTACTAGGGCGGTCATGCATACAAGCATATTGCTCAATCAGATTCGCATTCCCACAGTTGCATATATTGCATAGACTTAGCGTAGATCCCTGCCTCTTCAAAGCATTTAAAAACAAACAAAACAAACAAAAAACAGTAGGCCCATTCGATTTCCAGTTTCTCAAAATACACTGGTGAAGCAAAATCATGTCAAGGCAGATGCGGGAAATCTTCAAACCGTTAACCCACCCGATATAATAGTGCTCAAGCGTATGCATTTTACCCCGGATTTTACCCGGCCTCGGCCCAGCCTCGACCGAGGATTCCGAGGATTGATGCAAGTGTCCAAGGACGAGGCCGAGGAATTTTCTCCGAGGTCAAGGACGAGGCCAAGGCCAGGATTTTGGCCTCGAGGCCGGCCTCGAGGACGAGGCCGTCCTCGAGGACTACAACACTGGTGTGTGGGGGGGGGGGGGAGGGGATGATGCATTTTCACTTTTCACTTGCTCAGTATATTTGGTCGATATGGTCTTTAATCTATCGGGCTGTAGCCATTGAAATGAATCTCAGTAAATTTTTCATTTAAATTTAGTCAATTTCAACTGTGATTTTGTGCTCTGTTTTGAAAGGTGACTCAAAGTAGGTCTATAATATGTTGATTATCATGTCGCCAGCTTTGCCTTAACCTATTGGGGAAAATATAAAACATGTTTTTCCGTAAACCCCAGCCCGAGATACAGTATCTCATTCTTACCGTAGTTTTCCAACGGAAATGTAATCATGTAAATGTGTTCTACTGAAGGGGCGGACCAAGTACGAGAGAGACACTTTTCTTTGAATTGGGTTTTCCCGCGGACTAAAGTAAAGTCAACAATTTTCTGACGGAAAAAATCAGGAAGAAAGTATAGAAGATGGAAAACACAATTTCTCAGAAAACATGTTAAGAATAGATTGTGTATTAAGAAAAATATAGAACACCGACTAAAACAAAATATAGTATTAAAAGTTTGAAGTTTCGGTTATTTACAGAACGCATTAAAATACCATGATCGGTTTCGTTTAAACTTTCGAACTTAGTGTTCTTATGAAAAAAATATCATTCTTTGGAAAAAATAGCACTAAAAATAATAGTATTCCAGGTAAAATATTATTTTTGCTCCACATCAATTGCTTACTGGTCAAATACATGAATGTATTTAGAATTTTGGGTTACAGTAGAATTACTTAAACTGTGTCATCGAAACCACACGTCTTTACAAGAATAGTACAACACAATTTTGATACTAACTGTTTTGATACCTACAGATGGTATTCTGAAAATGTCACTCTAGTAGACAGAAGAGAGTAGTTGACAACAACAGAACTCTTCATTTTTAACAAAACCTTCACAAATTATCGTGCTGAAAAAGTACTAACTCATAAATCTATATGTGGAACAATGTTATTTGTGAATTTTTCATCACTAGGGTCAGCAATGGTAAACTCATCTGTTTAAACTGCCAATCCTTTGTACATGTACAGTTCAACTACAATAGTGACCACCTGTATAGAAAACCCACCTTTATATAAAGACCACAATTTCTAAAAGTGTCTCTCATTGACAGGGCTGCCAACTCTCACGCATTGAGCTTGAGACTCTAGCATTTTGACCCTTTCTCACGTCAAAATTTTGTTTGATTTTCCATACATTTCAATTGATCTCACGCATTTGGACCTCTAACTTATATCATTGGCCTATGGGAGTCTCACACCAATGGATTCACTGCCATTGGCAACTCTGCATTGAAATGTAAATTACAGAAACCTATATACTTAAAGACCACCTGCTCATGAAGACCACTTTTTGTCTTCCTTGTGCTCGTCTTTATCAGGTGTACACTGGTAATTTCTTAACTACTGTACATTTTGAAGTGAACTTATAATGCGAATGATATGTGTATGCTTTCACCTAAGAAACAAGAAAATGGGAATTCTGATAAAAGATTTATCATTTCCATTGTCAGTATTGCCAGTTTTATCTTTTAAAAGAAAGATTAGAATTATGTCTGACAACTTGTATCGAAAAACAGGGAAGTCATTCTCTTCATCCACTTCCTGGTCTAAAATGAGTAAAAGACAAGGCAGTGGGCATCGTAACAGTTTGCTATTTCCACTTGATTTATTATAGTTTTATACTGTCTCTTTGCCCCCATCCTAAGGCAGTTCAGGAACTTAACTGGGTGAGTCTAGAGCTTTGTTTGGGATTGGGGTAAAAAAGAGGATTGACATTGATTTTTAGTCAAAGTTTAGACTTTTTCTTTTTGCCCTAATCCTAAGGCAGTTGTGGACCTGAACTGTGTGAGTCCACAGACATTAGACTAGATTTTCTCTTCACTACGCTTGCACGCTTCGCTCGGTGAGTTGGGTAAATTAAAGAGCAGTCTATGACTTAGACTACATTGATTTTAGTATCACCAAAGAAGACACAGACTTGACCTTTGAGAACTGCGGAAACATACGCCACAATCTAGGGAATCCCCTCTCACATACCTGCTGGTGGATAAGGCTGGCATCAAGTTACCCCTATGACCTGTCATGTCTTGATTTAAATACAATAATATACTATAGTAGTATTATACAATCATTAACTCTTTCCTTGCTGAATTAATTCTGAAGGGATGATAATGAGATGGATATTTTCATATTTTCTTTAAACTTGCTGTCCTTATTACCACATTATATGAATTATCTTCAGAGTTGCTTAAACATTATGACCATTTGTTATATTTTTTAGTACAAACGTACGGAGAAAACTAATTATTACAATTGCTGAATTTAAGTGTATGAATTTGCAAAATTGCATACATTTGTGCGCAGAGGTTAAATAAAATAACACAAATGCAAACATTTTTGTGATTTCAGGCCAATTTTGCCATTTGTGTGTGTTGTTGTGATTCCAGACAAATTTCTCAAACTTTTGTGATTTACAGCCACAGCTAACAATCTCCAAAGTTTAAAAAAATGTGAGCTACATGATTGCCCAATCACACCAATCTTGAAAAGTCTACATTGTGTGCCAGTTGAAAAGCGAATACAATATAAGATTCGCTCTAATCACTTTCCAGCATTAAAGTCTCTCCCTAACAGTACATCAACTCCTCCTGAAAATCCACAAGCCATTACGTTCGACCTGCATTCTGCCGACACCTTCCTTGGTTGTCCCCAAATCAAATCGAACATGGGTGATAGAACATTGCAACAGTGGCTCTTCATCTGTGGAATGGACTTAAAGGCATTGTATAACAAACTTTCCAGTTTCAAAAATCTGACTACATGATTCCCATGCTACTAGTGCCTTTTAGATACGGTCTAAAATGAAACCCTGAAAAAATTGCAGTGTAAAAACAATCATTAAGTGTTTTAAAAAAGTGAAAATCATTGAGAGACCATTCCAAGCTTTTCTCCATTGACTGCTGTGTTGCAGATTTCCTATCGGCTGATATGAAATTAATGTGCCCCAATTTGTATCTGCACTTATTGTACTTGTGATAGCATAACTGTCCAAACTTTTTGTTTCCGGGTGTTATTTTGTCCATTCAAACACAGTCAGATATGTCAGATAGCAAATTTTCGATCATTTTTTTAAACGGGTCCTCCACAGTGGTTACCCAGTGTCTTTAAGATAAGAGCACCATTGATAAATTTAAAATGATCTGAAGACACATCTGATGAAAGACTTATTTTAAGCAACAAGAAACTAAAGTGAGTGCCTTGACATCCTGTGGATGGATATGTTTGTGCACCATAAATATCTATATAATATATGATCCTTATGCTCTAATTATCTTTGATAAGTCGTGAAAATAAAACCTGAAATATATTGTAGTTCAAAATGAATTATTTAATGCTTTTATAAAGTAAAACATTTCACAGTAGCCTATCATGTACATGTAGACTGAATTCACACTTCCCATTCTCCCCTATACTGACTCTGTTAGATCTAGACTACTTTATACTCCACTGCAGTGGAAATAGTTTATTCATGTAGCGTATCTTGCTAGTGCAACATATATGTAGCTTCCAAACTTTTGTATTCGAAGGTGTTTATTGTCCATTTGAACACTATGTACATGTAGCTCAGATATAGTTTAACAAATTTTTTAAATTGAGGTCTCCAGCAATGTACATGTGTCTTGAAGTAAATTTGCGCTAATTTCTTGAATATTTTCATGATATTTGAGCATTGAGGAGACATTTGCAAAAATGTCTCGAAATTCTCAAATATATACGCATTCTTCGCAAATATTTACTGATATTTCGAGAAAATTTTCTTGGTTGTAAAATGCCACATAACTATGGCGGCTAAGTATAAATTATGTGTAGTGTACGAAACAAGAAATGAAATCCAGCTAAATCTGTGTATCTGAGAACATAAAAACATAAAACGGGAAACATGTAATAGAGCAAATCAAATGATGTATACATGTACAAGTTCATGAGTTAAGTTTTGAAGTTAATTAATGTATTATGGGGAATTTCAAGTGACAACTCGCGTCACTTTCGGTTAGCTATGTGCATAACTGTCCTAGACATTTCAGTAATTGTCATATTTCATGAAATTTAAATTTTTCTCTTCTCTTGATTTGGCTCTTTGATTCTGGTTGCTTTCCTGATGGATAAAAATCCACCACTTTCAATGGATATTTCGAAGCTGTAATGTTATAAAATTCTGTGCTTAAATAAATTGGACTGGAGAGCATGTTTTTTTTTCAAAAAAAGTGGCAGAATTGCTAATATTAAGAATCCCCACAACAAGGACTGTGGGTCTATTTCAAAATTGCGCGCTGCATTTCATTGCTAATAGAAACTGCAAGTCATTATAATTAATGTTTAAAGATGGAATGTCCCATTTGCAAGCGTACACTTTGAGTTTTTTTTCAACATATCCGGTATTTGGAAGGAAGTATTGGATTGTGAAGTCCACTTAGAACGAACTATGTGTAGTGGTTTTGCCACAATTGAAAAAGATAGTTTCTGCTGTGAATTTCGAGAAGGGCAACAGTAGTGTAAACTTCATTCAACAACAAATTGGTTAAACAACTATGGTTCAATTTTTATTCCTTGAAATTCATTTACTGCATATTGACTTAAGATGAATAGCACAGTATTCATACTGATGTATCATTAATTCAGGCAGCCAAAGTATAGGCCAAGCATTTAGTTTTGGATCAAATCAGACAATTTTTTTTTTGTCAATCTTTCACAAAGTATTCTATTGTCACCCCCAGACATCAGAACAACATTAAAGTCTACTGAA
>JZLH01S0419938.1:72926-89593 GCA_001188425.1 Eucidaris tribuloides
GATAACATGATGTGATGATTGCCACCTCGTAAAAGGAGCAGAAAAAATGCATATTCCGTTATTGTATAGATTATGAAATGAAATGTTGAATATTAATGTCAAATATCTTGTGAAGACTGATTTCCCTCCTAAAATCCCCACTCTATAATAAGCCCACTTTCAAAAAATGTTGTAATATGACTCAACTATCTAGCATTTCTGTAAAAGGATATTTACCTTCAGATAATATATTTCCTGATATTGCATCACACTTTGCAATGCATTTAGAAATTGTTTAACAAGTTTTGAGATCCATGTGTTTTATAACTTCTGTTATTGAACTCTTAACCAGTTGGCTACGGGAACCGGATGTGTCCTGTGTTAACTCTATGGGATTTTCAGAATCTGGGAGGCAATGGGTTAATATTATGACTAAAATGACAAAATTTAAGAAGATAGGACCACAATAATTTAATATTTCTTGTAATTTAGCACTTACATGTTGTGATTAACACTGCTGTATTATAATGAATTTCAATTTGAAATTTTGCTTGAATGTATATTCAGGTCGACAGGTAAGAGATGGCAGACATTCTTCAACTTCCCCCACCCACCCCTGTTGTAAGCCTCATCGTACATTTTTGCATTGCAGAACGTTAGCTCTGTAGAATGCGATGTAAGATTGCCTACGTGTACAGCGCTGTTTTTCCCTTACTTCACGGTAATGCATGGGAAATGGGAAGGCGGATATTGAATTCACTTCCTGTTACAGGCTTTTAGCCAAGGAAGTCAAAATTTGGCACTTTCCTCGAGTTTCCCATCGCTTTCGGCCAAGCTATTTCTGGTTCTTTGTTCCTTGCAGCGATGCCCGTTTCTAGTCTACAAACACAGACTCTATTTTGATGCTTAGCAAAATTCTGTAGTGACTAGTGCTAAGTCTAGTTAGGGTACTGTTTGTGTGGGGAATAGCTGAGCACAGAGCCTGTAGAATAAAGACCAAAGTTTTCTGTTGTGCAAATGTCAAATTCCGTTTTTCTCCACGTTGTAATTTTGCAATTTTCTGACTTGAATTTTTGATGGAAAAAAATAAAAATCAGAAGTTAATGTCAAGCTTACTAGGCCCATGGGCATTTTGATCCAGGTTTGGGGACAAATTTCCAGGTAAAGCAGGATTTCTTTGGCTTTATTAGCATCTTTTTGGTAAATCAGTTTAGTTTTATTTAATAAGTAACTTTGGGGGAATTTTTAAGTCATGATTATGCTCATTCTTGGTAAAATGATGTTGACAAATTTCCAGGTAAAGCAGGATTTCTTATGCTTTGTTATCTTTTTGGTAAATCAGTTTAGTTTTATTATGCCCCCGCCGACGAAGTCTTGAGGGGGCATTATGCGTTGCACCTGTCCGTCCCCTAGTTGGTTTCCATACGATAACTTAAAAAGTATTTGACGGATTTTGAAAATTTGTGGTGTGTAGGTAGATCATACTAAAGTACAGGTCAAGTGCGAATTTGGAGTCCGCAGGTTAAAGGTCAAAGGTCACAGCTCATTATATATGCGAATTGGTTTCCGCACGATAACTTAAAAGATATTTGACGGATTTTAAAAATGTTTGGTGTGTAGGTAGAACACACTAACATACAGGTCAAGTTTGAATTCGGAGTCCGCAGGTCAAAGGTCAAAGGTCACAGCTCATGCAAATTGGTTTCCACATGATAACTCAATAAGAAATGCTTACTGATCGCGTTAAACGGGGGCATCCGTGTCCTATGGACACACCAAATTTCTAGTTTAATACATGTAAGTAACTTCGGGGGAATTTTTAAGGCATGATTATGCTCATTCTTGGTAAAATGCTGTTTTACACATTATACATGTACATGTACATGTACCTCATTGTCCAGACCCTGTGTCGCGCACCAGCAAACCAGCCATTTTTAGACCCTGGATTTTTTTTCCAGGCCATATTTGAGACATTGTGTACAGACAATTTAGCTCATTTTGGTAAATTTCAAGCCCTATTTTAAATTCTACGTGGGATTTCATGGCCATCTGGTGACTTTAGACCTTTGTTGTGATGTTTTGTTGTTACTTTTCTCGTTTTGTTCTTGTGTAGGTTGTGGTGCAGGGATGCAGGTATAATTCTGTATGATATAGGTACATGTATGAATGTACCCAGGTGATAGTCTGCCGGTATATTTCTAGACCACCAGTTTGGTTCCACTCCTGAGTAATGTGAAAACTATGAGCATCAGGACAACACAAAACTTGTGCAGGATGCACCTGTAACACACATTCTAGATAGATCCTAGCCCAAGATATCCCAAAATATCTCGTTCTTAGTCTCCGGTCTCTAACAGGTAAAATTAAACAGTCCTGAAAGTAGTAACCTTCAATAGACCGTGTGCATGTTCGTGGTAGGGTCTATGGTGTGTAATGCTGTGTATGTACAGTATGGTTATGTCTGTATGGTTTTGTGGAGTGTACATTTTCCAGTCAAGTTAATAATGTTTTTGTGATTCAAAGCATCCTGCAGAAGTAAAAGTTTCCTGGTATTGCTTCACAAATGTGTGATGGGTTTTGGGTGCAGCACTACACAAATTTGCAGATGTGCAGCTGTTTTGCTAAGTGCATATTGAACTGTGTACAATTCTGTGCAAAATATTTGTTCTCTGACTAAAATTGTTAATCACATTTTCAGTCGAATCATTCAGTGAAAAAGAAAAATACATGTACATGATTTGTAAGGATAGATTCAATACCAAGGTAATTGTTGTATATTTATGTACAGTTGACTTCAATAATTCCTTAATTTTGTGAACAGTTTCCATACCATACCATACCATACCATACACCTGTAAATTAACACACTATTTCAAATGTATATAATTCCAAAATCTGCTGAGAAACAAGTTGTTATTGAAACAATTGTTCTAAGATATTTTATTAAAATTATTGCATTAATCTTCCAAAATTGTTAAAAGTTAATTCTCTCTACCAGTATTGTGATCAAAGTACATTTTGAAGATGAATTATGAGTTGGTGTCAACAGGAGTCAACAGCTAAATATAGAATATTGCAGCACAACAGAAGTGAAATTGCTTTGTCTTTGTCCAGGCTGTACAGAATGAGCCCCCCCCCCCCCCAAAAAAAAAAAAACGGCGATATGGTTTCACTCTTTTTTTTTCACACTGCAGCCGAAACATAATTGCTAATTATTTTACAATACCGCCCCTCTATTGTTTTCATAGTAAGGAAAATTATGGGGATTTTAGTGTTTTTCAAAAATTTCACCCCCCCATAATTTTTGGCTGCTATTTGGCCACAAAAGTTTTCCTCCAACCAACCCCCCCCCCCCCCCCCCACCTGAGCAACTTTTTGGCTGCTGATTTGGCCACCCATTTGGACATTGAAAACATTTTTGGATGTGAAAATTTTCCTCCAACAGCCCCCTAACTGAGTGACTTTTCAGCTACTAATTTGGCCGCGAATTTGGTCATGACAAAATCCCCCCCCCCCCCGATATTTTCCTGACGGATTCCTACCCCCCCCCCCCCCAAGATTTTCCCTTGGCGCCGCCCCTGTTGTACGCAACTGAAACTGATTGCATCCCACTTCCCAATGTCAACCTGAGACATCCTGCCTTTTCAACAATTCTAAACTGACATTGTGATCATTTGTCGTGCATTCATCATAAATCATTGATCACTTGGAATTTCCCATTTCCAAGAAAGCGGGCTGATGGTAGTTAAATAAAAAAGAAACGAAAGAAACTGCTCACACTTTAGTACCTGTTAAATATTATAGAAACGAATTTGCTAAGCTATAAATACATTTGTAAAGTGCTTTTGTTGACCAAGAGTTTTAAGACCACCCACAAGGTTTTGTGCAATTGTTCGGGTGACATACCAGAGTTGATTCTAGATTGCGTTCAAGTTCAGTGCATTTCAATGTCAATGTCAATTTCTACAAACTTTATTCTTTTGTCTGTGTACGAGTACATGTCACTCTCTTATTTGCTTTTTCTCTATGATCTACAATTCTTCTATGTAATTTATGTAGTCACTACAATGCAGTAGAATGTCTTCAGTGTTGGGGCCTAGTAAATGTATACAAATCACAACAATAGCAGCAAAGGTGACTTGGGTGAGAAAACCATCATCCACATGTAAACAGGTATGAATGAGAGTGATATAATGCATCAGTGGATAAGCCTTTTTCGTGACAAAATGTGTCTCTGAAATTCTCAATCTCAATTGAATAATGCATTTCTGAGAATTGTAGATATGCTTTTTCGGGGCCAACCATGGTAAATTCCCCTAAAGTAGAATTGTATGAAAGTAGGCAGAACTGATCAGAAAAGCCCATGTAACTATTATTCTTTTTTATTTCTGTTTTTTTTTCTTTTTTGCTGTTACCAAGGAGGTGGGAGAGACCTCCCTCCCTGCTGTTACTGAGCTCTCCCTTGTTCTTCTTTTCCTTCTCCTTTTCTCCTCACCTCCTTTTTCTTCTCATTTTCCTTCCTCTTCCTCCTTTTTTCCTTCTTTTTTTATGGGGGTTCTCAAGTGAACTCTTGTTTGTTCATATACTTGATTACATGTACCTGCACAGAGCTGACATTGAATGTGATTTATCCGCGGCATGTGGCAAAGAATTTTGCCCCAAAATATCCGACATGAGTAAATGAGCCTGGAATGCACACAGAGTCAGCCCCGCCGCTTGCCTGGATGCCCAGGGCAAGCGACCTGTAGTAGCCCAAGTGGGCAACGTGCGGTGAAAAGGGATGCAAAGCTGTTACTAGTCGTCACTGCTAAGCACCGCTTCAAAAATGCTAAATCATTATTCGAGATTGTTTACTATTTTTAGTTCTGTAGATTAGGCTGACTTCGCTGACTTTGGACTGGGTAAAGGAAGAAAAAATGTTCCATTGAAGACCATGTGTAAAATTGTGGAAGCCTCATTTAAAAAATTGTCAAACTTTGATGTCGCTGACTTTGGACAGGGTAAAGGAAAACAAATATTGCATTTGAGACAATATTTTGAAATTATGGATATCTGACCTCTTTGATACTGTTTGAATGGACAATTAATACACTGCTACACAAAATTTTAGTAGACAGTTATGCTGTTACTAGCAAAATATGTTTAGATATGCATGGTTTATTGTCCGGGGAACAAAAATTATATGATGAAGCAGTCTGTGAGGGAAATCAGGAATGGTCGCTCAGTGGTTTTCACTTTGGACTGCAGTTTTTCAGGGCTTCATTTCTAGACCATTTCAGAGGCACAAGCGTGAAGGATCATGAAGCTCTGATTTTTCATACTGGAAACATTGTTGAATGATGCATTTAACCAAATCAGTTTGACTTTCTTTAACTTGGGAATGTAGGAGCTTTATACATCTCAAAAATCGAAATGTGTTACAACATGACTTTTCATAGCACTACGGGTGTCCATTAGATACATTGTTAATCATAAATAATCATGGAAGTAGTAAAGGGCAAGGAATCTATTTTGCAATCCTCCCCGAAGAACAGAAAAAAATCACTCATGCCCTCAGGCTTTTGATGAAGAATATGTCTGTGAAATCTGGGGATCAGTAATTACCTAGAATTTTAAAAATGTGCAAATAAACATTGGCCGTTTGGTGTATGTCCTACATGTATGCTGGGGATTTTTGTCTTGCAAGACAAAAACTCAAATCAAAGTCTAATGGGTACTATCTCTATTCCATCTCCCTGCTGTTATTTCAGCTAACACTGGATTTCTAGCTCCTATACTTTGCTAAAGATTCTCAGACAATATTTTCTTTTATATGCCCTTGTATTTACAGCATGTTACTTTTTAGGCCTGCAAAAGAAACGCCCTGCCTTTAAGCCATGATATCAGTGCTAAACGACAGTGGTACTGTATAAATTTTCAGTTTAAACCAGAGAAAAACACTTTAAGCTCATAACGATAAAAAAAAATGTGGTCAAGGCAAACAATTCAGGGAACCATGCACTGCTAGTCATGTGCCATATTTGCACAATAGCTAAAAATAAAAAGAAATGTAATTCACGACACCGAGACATTTCCCAAAATCTGGTGGGCAACAGTTTGGGGGAAGGTCACAAAACTATAAAGCCTCGTTTGGTTTCAGTTGAGCGGCCAATGATCATGGGAAAGCGGAAACGACTCGCCTTGAGAGTGAAATCAGACCAGGAAATAGCACAGGTGTTGCAGTGACAATGTTTTGGGAGGGTCGTATTGTTAGAACAATAGGTCGCGTTGTCTGCTTCGTGGTGCGAGGAAAACACCTTATTGGGATGTAGTGTAACAAGTCGGATTCTTAACTTTGTCATCGCTGTGAGAACTTGACTTATACCCTTTCATGTGAAGGCGAGTGGAGTTTACTCGGGCAGTAATCCGGGTTGAGTTAATTCGACTTTTGTACTAGCGGACCACTTTACACCCCTTTGCATTTGAGCACACGCCGCGGTGTATCCGCAGTCGTTATCATGGCTTACATTGCGAGTCCGCCGCATTATAGTGGACTCAGTTAGCTGCAATTCGCATCATTTCTGCTTTACTTGGTCATATGGCCTCATACTTGAACTGCCCTTAGTATGTTGTCCTTGCACACGATTTTGTTTATTCGGTACAAACCCGATTGATATCGAGGATTTGACTCATATACTCAGTTCACAGCACTGTTCACGAATTGGTGTTGGAGTTAGATAAGTTCTGATGGTTAGCTTTGAAGGGTCTGATTTTCTGGCATTTCGCGATACTTTGTTAACTCAGATATAACACTAGTAACAAACAATCTTTGAAGTACACCGTTCGAACACCTCAAATACAAAATCAAACCAGGATTTATTCTCAACTCTCAAATAGCTTTGTGGACGTTGGCAGGCAATGTAACACGCGCGGCAGATTACGAGTTCAGCGACTGCATTCCGGTCGCGCGTACTCCCCATGTAACCTCTTCGTCGATGGCGTGCGTACTCCGCTTTGATCCGGCACGAATTATCCGATTTTATATTGCTCCTCGTGTGGAGTAACTCCTCTGGACTCCGGAGTCACTCCCTTCGGCTCTCAATTATGAAAGGGGTATTAAGGTCTATTCGTCAGAGCAAAAAGTAATAATTTTGTAACTCTTAACATGCCAGATGATTTCAACCTCTATATGGACTTTATGTGTATTATTTGGTGTAGATCTGTGACTTCGGCACGTTAAGTGTTAACGTACATGTTGTGTAATGTACTTACTGTCTATTTTTGGCGAGATCAATTTTTCATGAAGAAAGATTTACACTTCTCAGAAATCGTATGGGGTAAAGTATACTTAACTTGAATCAATCAATGAATAAGTGATTCATTTACAATACTGATATACATGTACATGGGGCTGGATGCCTGCGGGTTATAGTGATTAAGTTCGCATTTCTTATCCTTGTCACCAGTACCCATGACAAAATGATAACAGTAGTGGAGTACTGTTCAAGTGTTTTAGGTTTTTGATTTTCACATTGTAAGTACTCTGGAAACAGCTTGTTGCAAAGTGATCATTCTTGGAATTCTTTACTCACTAATTACATGTACATTGTACTAATGCAAGTAGATATTATATTTTGTGTTGTAATTCAGGCCTCCACACTATTTTTTTTTTTGGCTTGCCCCGGTCGATCAAACTTTTTGTTTTCATTCATTATGTTGCCTGAAGAAGTTTTTATTTGCCCAAGTAAATAAAAGGCTTGTTAGTTGTCCCTATTTACTTTTGAGATAGCACCTTGTTTAAAGCGGTGTTACAGATTCTACTCAATTGGAATTTTCACAAAATTGAAACTGAATTGAAAAATACAAGTATTTAACTACTGGCTTGATTTAGAGTTGAAAATTTTTCTTTGCCCATCTGGGCAAGTAAAATTGACTTCCATAAATTTTTACTTGCCCAGAAGCAAAATTTATCTGCCCTGGGCAAGTGGGCAAGAGCTAGTGCAAGCCCTGTGCAGTTGCACTGTTAACTCTTTGCTACATGTATCATTTTGCTTACTGTAGCAACTATCAAGTCCACAACCAGTCATCAAAATCCTTGATAGCAAAACACAAAAATGTCTCTACTTAATGTTTTATTCAAGCAAGAAGAAGAAGAGACAGAATTTGATGAGAACGTTCAACCTCTGCCCAAATCACGGTAGACCATTTCCGAGGGGTGTACGAGTTATTTTTAAAAAGTCGGTGGTTGGTGACATTTTTAGGCAAGAATTTTTTTTGTCTTTGTCCCTGGCCTCGATCCTTCCTTTCTCTCGCCAGATTTGGAATCAAAATTTTGACGTTACGATGACTCAAGCATGTATGAAAATGACTCGTGCCTGGGTGCTACCCTGGGGCTGACGTCACTGGTGTCGTAAGGCCGTCTGATCCAGGTCCCTGCCCCTTCCTAAAAATAAGCATGATTACGTCGTCAAAGTATTTTTGAGGTTATTGTCAAAGTTTTTGGTTGATGGATGAAAGTAACTGAGCCACAGGTCCCTGGGAGTAGCAAATCTCGTAGCTGTTATCGATATTATGTCCGGAGTATATCTTCATCTTGCTCAGACTGGTTCCCCTCCCTGCACCTTTTCCTCGAACCCCACCTCCCATCTCTGCACCTTTCCCCCTAACCCCTGTCTCTGCACCTTTTTCCCTACCCTCTCTTTGCACCCTTTTCCCTAACCCCCTTTCTGCACCTTTTCCCTAACCCCCTTTCTGCACCCTTTTCCCTAACCCCCTTTTTCCCTATCCCCCCTTTCTGTACCCTTTCCCCCAACTCCCTCCCCCTCCCAAAATTTGATATTACTACATAATGTTAGCATTAGCGACACCAACCAACAATTAGGCATTTACAAAAGTATTGTTATTGTTGCGGGGAATATACAGTAGTGCAGATTTTCACTTAAATGTTGAATGCAAAGAAAGTCACCAGAGAAGTTGAATTTGTAATATGTTTCAGAAGTACTTTGCATGCTAATTTCACTTGTTGTTTTTCTTCACAAACACATGATGAAATTTTGGGGTAAATGACCACTGGCCAGGTGCTACAAAAATTTTGCATTAATTGCATACAACTCAAATAATCAAACATACATGTACATGTAACTAGATTTTTAAACAATCAGGATGAAGTACATGTATTTATGACTTGAGTCTGATTTGTGAAGCTGCTGAGTGTCTAGTAATTGGCCCCACATATTTCAATGGACTCCTCATATTGCACACATGTAAATCTTGTACCCCCACCCCACAACACACACACACACACACACACACACACACACACACACACACACACACACACACACACACACACACACACACACACACACACAACACACATGGGTGTAATGGTGCATCCTTAGCCAAACTTGAAAGACATAATGCAAGGGTAAGTCAATTGAAATTCAGGGGTAGCAAAACTAGCAATGAATAAAAAGAGAGGGATGAGGATACTTTGAAATACTATATGCAAATCATCCTGTTTTGGCACTGTCCTTGACTAAAAAGGAAGTTTGTTATGTCTGTGGACCCTGTACATCTGTGCCACCCTTTTCACCCAAAATAAAGTGAAATGTTTACATTTTAGTTTGTAACTTGTAAATGTACTGTCGGTCGTTCACTTATAGCGCAATCCTCTGCAAACTGATCCATTTAGGAGCTGATCTAAAGTACATGTATTTCATGAGTGGCTGCAAGTCCAATTTAACAGTAAGTGGAAATCCATCACTTTTTTTTTTTGCTTTTGTTTTTGTGCCTATAAAATGTTCAAAGTTGACATTTAAGTTGAAATGTCTTTTCCATCCTACCTGGAAAATAAGTATCATACCCCAGGGGTCTTTTCCTAACGTAGTTGACTACTTTTACAAAAATAAGAGCACAGGTTATACATGTTCATGTGTACCTGATGTTCATCTAGAATATTTTTCTTGCTGTTTGAATGGATGAACAAATGAAAAAAAAGAAAGTATTTTCCTCTTATCACCTCTACAGTACATTGTGCTATAGCACGTGTGAATAATATCTGAAATTCAGCCATATTTTATCCTGTTGGAGACAATTAGATTTCAGTATAATTTCACGCATTCTCGATATACCCCAGCTCAAGGTATATTGTTCATAGTCTTAAACGGGTTAACACATTTTGTTGTGGTTGAATTGTGTTTTAAGGTGATCAAGTCTTAATTAGTATACAGAAGTGTCATACAGGGGTGCGGGGGGGGGGGGGGGGGGTTAACCAGGCCTCATTAGCCTCCAATTTCCAGTGAAGTCTGCAGTGGGCTGATCCAGGATTTTCTGAAGGGAGGAGGGAGTTAATGATTGTATGAAGCAAACACAGTACATGTACATGTACATGCATAAGTACACTGTGTACAGACTCAGTGGTAGGTTCTGAGGGTGGTGGGGGAGGTGGGAGTGGGAAGGACCTATTGGGGCATTTAATTTTTGTGGGTGTGGGAGGGGAGTTGACAAAAGGGGATGTGGCCTGAATGCAGTTATTCAACATCTTACCACTGCATGATTCTGTTCGTTATCTCATGTTTTACGCTCCAAAAACAACAAGGGTACATGCTAACATCATTGAGAAAGAAGGGGCAGTTACAGGCAGGTTGGATCTCATTTGCAAACTATCCGGACAGACCGGGAAAAGACTAACCATGGCCCTTAGGCTATGGATGAAGGGCTTGTCTGGTGAATCTGGGGGCGTCAGTATATTACCTGAATCTGAAAATGCGAGGAAGTCAGAATAAACAATGTGATGCCCGTTTGAGTGTACCGTTTCTATTGGTAGGAACTTTTTCTCCACGAGAA
The DNA here is from genome assembly GCA_001188425.1 of Eucidaris tribuloides. Classification (NCBI taxonomy): domain Eukaryota; kingdom Metazoa; phylum Echinodermata; class Echinoidea; order Cidaroida; family Cidaridae; genus Eucidaris; species Eucidaris tribuloides. The sequence goes on from JZLH01S0419938.1 coordinate 83,733, forward strand.
AAAATTCCAAATCTAGAGGTCTAACGGTCACTTAAATCCACTAAAATGAGTTTCTAGCTCTAGATTTTTCCTAAAAAGTTCCCAAGAGTGGCATTTTCTTCCTAAATGCCATCGCGTATTACACGAATGATAATCTTTTAGGCCATGCTAAATGAGTTGCCCTGCATGTCAGGCAACAAAATAAAGGGAACCATACTGATAAGGATTTAGGCTCAGTTTGTAGATTGCGAGGGAGAAGGCGTGATGCATTTATTGGGCACTTGATCACACAGTTTTTTGTTGGGGTTGGTCGGCATGGGGTGGGGATGCGGTTGCAACCTAAAGGGACAGCTGTTGATTTGGTTTCCCATATCTGCCTAGACCACTTGATTCTGTATACTTTACTTTGCCCATGCATGTCACATCTAAAACTGGGCAGGAAAAAAATCTGTGACCATTACATACCATGATCAACAGTGGATGCAGAAAGTAAAATGTGCATGTATCGGTATTTTCCTGTCTACTGATGTAAAAATGGATCCTTACTCACATAGACTGATACCCGGAACTTTATATGTCTTGCCGTATGCTTGGAAAAATTGACATCCTGTTTTTATGTGGACGAAAGGTTATCCTGCGAGTATAGTATGTTTAATCGCGCTGATAGAAGAACGATCGTGTAGGTACTTATTGTGCGTTGACTATTCAATTCTTTGCATTCATCCCTATGCACGGGACATTCTGAGAAAACAAAGTATTGACAACTTGGTCTTTCAGTAATTTCAATGTATGGAGAGTACATGCAAGCACATTTGTCACTTTGATGCATTTTTATTAATAATTTGGAACAATGATCATCATTATTTGTGGACAAAGTTTAAAAATGCATGGCATGCACATCGCTCCTGTTGCTGGTGAATAAAGGCACTTATTTATGCCCGCCGCTTATTTTTAGCTCGCATTGCAAGTGTTGGCTGGCCGTCGATTGTATGCGTTCATTTACGAGGAAGTTACAAGAATTCTGCCAATTGTCCCAAAAAGGTTATACGGTTATACTGGGATATTTATCGGGCTCATGTTGGCTGTTAGAGTGTAGTGTGTGCAGGTGTACTGGCAGGGGTTGGGTTTTTGCCTGACTTCAAAGCAATATAATGAACACCTGGGCAGTGAAGGCTGGGGCCCTGCTACCATGTTCTTGCCTCAATTGTATCTGATTTTCCAAGCTGCTGTGGCCTCGAGCGGTGCTCCTCCGTCTCAAGTGACAGGTGCTATTTATGACAAGTGGCGTGTTAATTACGAGTCCTATGTAATCACAACACAAGTCTGTAAAAGAGACGTAAAACTGTGTGTACTTGGCAAGGCCAATACTCTATAGCTGGTAGCAATGCTAAATTTAGTCATTTGAGACGACCTGCTCAATCTCTTATTGAAAATTAGCCAAATTTTTTATGCATTTTCTGTGAATTCAATCAACAGAACCTGGTGATAGATCGTTTGCTTTTTCAAGAAAATGAGCTTTGTGAAATATTAACTTGTACAAGTAGGCATGTGATGTTGCAAATGAAGTGATTGTTGATTCTGTGTAAATAATTGCTGTCTGCAATAAAGTAATCAATCCACATGACAAGACTTCTTGGAATTCATCTATAATATTTAATATTCTGCTCGGCCGAGTTTTCTGACTGGGTCCACACACGAGTGAACACACTTTACTCAGAATGCTGTACAAAAGGTGAATTGCTGCAAATTGAATTACCGTATTGAAGTCTAGACTGGTTTTCTACCACTGTTTCTATAAATGATTTACTTAAATTAACATGTAGATGTACATGTATGTGAGAAATGGTATTTGGCAGTATCATTGAGGTTATTTTATGCTGAATAAGGGAGACAAAATCAGCATTTTCAATTTTCGTACATTTTTAATGAACCCAATTCATATTGCACGCACCCATACACACGGCCAGAGTGCGCTGGACATGCAAGGTTGCACGCAAGGTTGCACGCACACACAGTGTATGCAGATCGTGAATGGAGTGAGACTCTACTAAATACAGGATGCATCACTGTGCCACTTTGAGGAAGTGTTGTCAGCATGCATGGATGGTGGGTCATTGTTTAGTGGGTCACATGCACCTGAATTTGCATATGAACATGAAGTTGCACTCAAGTGGTGGACTTTAATTTTATCCTAGGTGGGCGTGGATTTCGTGGAATCAAGATAAGCTATATTTCTCTTTCGTACCAGGACACTATCAAGAGCTTTTTATATCTTGATTTCAAAAGTGATTATTGTTTTTTTTTAAATCGAAGTGATAGGAGTGATTAAGCTGTTTTTAGTTTGGTATTCGTCAGTATTCTACGCTCATACACCAGTACTGTTGTGGTTTTTACGCGGTGCTTCATTTTTTGAATTTACGTGTGTCGTTTGAATGTTCAACTTTTTCATTGCTATACCGTTCTGCATTGCATCGTTTACCAGCGTACGTAGACAAGACTAAAACGTTTACTTAACATAAATGATCTTTTAAATGGTAATTAATAGTTTATTTGTGAATATTTTCTGAATTTACCTGTTATTTTTCTTGTTATTCATTCAAAACTATTCAGGAACTATAAGTATGTTGGTATAAATTGTATGTATTTATGCATACATTATATTATTCTGCATACTGTGTATAGTCAATTAATGTGTGAGTATGACAAATACATACCTCAATTTCAGTGATACTGTCTTTATGTTTGGTATTTTTTTTCATTTTGTTCTTCTTGTTTCTGTTTGCCAAGCCAGAACATCGCTTTTCACAATTTTGCCGGTAATATTTTTTTCCTCGTCTCCACTAAAATGACATCATTTTCCGGGTAATGACGTTGATGAACGTATGCCAGTTTCCACCCCTGTTTTAGCTAGAACACTGCCTACATACATGTATGTGCTTGTATTGCAAATCTTTATCAGATGTTTTAGGAGTTCTTAGCTGCAGTCACTCTCATTATCTCCAGAAATGGCCTAAGGTTTTGGGATTTTAGAGGTGTGGTTCTTTCTAGGTACAGCTAGATATTTCTCCTGAGCTTTGAATTCAACTGTTTAAAGATAGTGGGTGTGCCATAGATCAGTTAAAGATTTTAGTCTTTTCATTGAAAATAGTAAGAGTTGTTTGTTTGTTCAGTCATTTTTCTTTTCAGATTCCTATATTTATTTGGCCATAATGGTGTTCACATTTCCATTACTAAGGTTCAGTGTATCTGCTTTAGTACTTTATTAATCAATGTCTGATGTGTTTTTAATCTTCACAAACTTTTCCTTCTTTTTCTTTTTTGCTTCACTCAGATTTTTATGAGAATAAGTTGTGGACAGCTCTTTACAAAGTCCAAAATTGGTGAACATATATGTACAATGAAGATGAATCCATTTATATTATACATGTAAGTCCATATCCTTATTTCTTTAACGAATTTCTTCCTTTTTTCCCTTTTTTTGCACAGATTTTGGTGAACATCAACTGTGAACAGGTCTCTGCCCAACTGACGTCAGTAAGATGTTCTCTTCAGCTGGATGCTAGCCGATACTGCCTGTAAAAACAAAAGACGACAAGAATCCCACCGCTGCCACCAAAGTTACAAACCATGGATCGCACCTCACCAAGGCAGCTTCACCAGTCTCCGTCACCATCCAGTGCAGCAGCCTTCCATCCACCTGTGCTGGACTGGGACACCATGAAGACGAGCAAGGAACGCCATTCACCCGAGCCCAACAACATGATGGTTCTTCCGACGAACTCACCCATGCCGACAAGTAAGATACAGTTTGGGTTTGTCGCCTTCTGAATGACCCTTTGCCCACCCCTAACTTAAAGATAGAGTACTTGCAGAACAACATTATTTTAAAATCAACTGTTTTCAAACCATAGAACAGATGGTACCCTAGTTCAGAAGAGAGTAGTTGAAAAGTTAACTCTCCCCAGAATTTTATGCACTATGTACTTCTTGTTTAATTCATGATGCTAAATTTCTTTTTATGGTATGGTTAGTTTGGGGACACTCCTTCCGGTCCAATTTTCCACTAATTTGGGGACTCTAAAGATGCATTATAAGCACCAAAATGCTCATAATTTAGTGAGCATTTTCTCCCTTAAAGTGATCAATATTGTCAAAAGAAATGTTTTGTTTCATTACAAGTTTGGTATTTCAAAGGACATTACTTGGGTGTGGTGTGTAAATGTTTGCTTGCCTAATTCAAATGCGACAATTCAGAGTAAAAAAGATTGTCACAAATTTGTTTTGGTGTCTGTTCCACACTACTACATATTTGGTCCTGAGCACAGCTGTACGAACCACATACGGCCAACACTAAAAACAAACAACCAAAGTTTGCGCTGTGTGGATTGAATGATCCAGTCCAGAAAAAGAAAAGGACTGGACAGAATTTTGTTCAAGACACGTGGCCAGCAATTTTGGAAAATTAAAAAATGAAACTGAAGTGGCAAGTCCTTCATTTTCAGATTATATGTTTAGGTCATTTGTAGACTATCCATTTAGAGCAATATTTCAGCATGATTTTGTTTGTTTTTTTAAAGTGAATTTCAGAGCACATTCTTGTGCCACAACTGCATAAAAACGGCCACCTATTACTTTGTGCACAGAAGTATAGAGTTGTCCCCATGTGTGGTTTGTTCCAGGTGGGCAGCCTGTCCTGTGGTCCAGGGACGAGGTACAGGCGTGGCTCAAGTGGTGTCAGGAGGAGTTCTCGCTGGACAGTGTCAATGCCGAAAAATTCAGCATGAACGGGAAGGCGCTGTGCCTGATGCCCAAACAGGCATTCTGTGACCGAGCTCCTGACTCTGGCGACGTGCTCTACGAGCTACTGCAGAAGCTCTTGAGGAAAGGTAAATTATGTTGCATTTTGTCGCTTGGTAACAAAACCGTCAATAGGGCTCTTCTCATTGAGAAAATTTGTGATGTTTGACTTTCCTGTTCACACTGAAACCTAACATAGTCATATTTCCATACTTGAGAAAACTTGCAAGTTTTGGCTCCAAAATGCGTATGCGCAATGGGTTTGTTAAGCTATTCCGAGCTTGCAGTTCAGTTATATATCCCCATGAGAAATGGGTCATATGTAAACAAATCACGCAGGTTAATCTGGAAACAGACAAAGACATGTGACAAAAATTGTGATTTTTCTGTGGTGGGCTTTCTCAATGCCTAACTAACTCAGAAACTTTGTGCAAAGTGAGAAAAAATCACACTCTAGTCTGCAATTTCTGTTGCGATGTTTCAGGTGACTTTTGCAAAGTTGCTCAGTAACTTTCCCCACAGAATTGTGAATTTGCACTGGTAGTGTGAACTGTGAATGGCACTTATCGTGATTTGGGTTAAAACTTGATCTTGATCTACAATGCCAGATTTTCTTCAGTGTAAATCTCAGATTTCAGTTTTAAAAGGTGCAGCCCAAGTACTTTCGAAAGAAGGCTATGCCATTGGTTACAATGTTAAGACAGCCATGCTTTTTGGCTTTCCTCAGCCCTAAACATTTTTGAGGTGTGAGGTATTGTGTCTTTATCAATGATTTGTAATAAATCTTTGGCTGACTGAGAAGATTTAAGTTTATGACTTGAAATTTCATTTAGAATTATTCAAATTATAAACTGACCCTCCCCTCCCCCCAATTTGCTAGATAGTTCAAACAAACAAAGTAAAATGAATCTGTGTCTATACAGAAATTTGCAATTAATATGAAAAATGTGTTGGGCAAAAATGTTATTGCAGAATAAACTTGTATTGTGAAATATTGTAAACAACTATGTAAAGACGTGAACGTTGAACCTATCTGTAACATGCCACAATTAGAAGAGTACATACTGTACATTCCAAAGTGTAAT
>JZLH01S0419938.1:111905-132583 GCA_001188425.1 Eucidaris tribuloides
CTTTCCCAATATCTCTCTTTTGAAACTCAACCTCCTCTCAACCGCTTCTGGTCCCCCCTATACTCATCTATGCTATATCGACAAAAGTTCTGCAGAGCTAGAAATCCCATTTCAGATACAGGGAAGTTCCAAGTTTCATATCTTCTCGGTCAATATAGTCTCCCTCTCTACGTCTTATATTGAACTCTTAGACTATAGTGCGCAATATGTACTACTCAATATACACAATGTCAAAGCAGGCAGTACATGGCTCACCGCAATGCGACACACCCCATCTTACGCATAAATACCTGCTCTTCTTGGCTAACTAAATTGGAGTGGGGTGGGGCGGTGACTTTCTCCAAAGATGAACTGTTGTTGTTGAACACTATGCAAGTCTGGTAAATCAGACTATACAGATCAAAGGGGTGTGTGTTTTTCTTGAACCCAAGATTGGAAACGAATACCCTCTTTTTATATCGAAACTGACATGATAACCTTAAAAATAGTGGATGTATGAACCGTGCCAGGTATTAATGGATGAAAGGTAACGAATGCTTTCGCTGTAGTTGCAGGGATTGTAAGATGTACATGCATGTCTGAAGTTTTGATTATGACTTGCCCTGTGATGTCAGCAAGTTTATTAGGACTTGTCTGTATTGGTTGAATAAAGATTTCATGCCTATAACATTAATCTCATTTGGGGATAAGAAAAAACCACCCCATAATCATAATTTCACGATTGGAGAACTTGATGACCTATATAAAAGGCAAGGTAGCAAGTCTGGCGAGTGTAATATCAGTGATATTGAGAAGACTGGCATAAAGTATAAACTGAGTAAAGTTAGTGGCGCTACAGGTTGATTTTCATGGCGAGATTTCTGTTTTTGATTCGTGCAGTTTTATGATCTTACATAGTCATGCTGCTGTTTTTCATAATGTAGCAGTTATGTCCTTGGAATATATTTGTTTAATTTTACAGCAGCATTTACCTTGTCCTCTATAAAAAACCATTGATTTCACTTTCCAATGGCATCTTAAAGGAGTATATTTGCGGTTTTTTAGTCATATAATTACAATCCTTCAAGCTTTGCTAAGGCATTTCCTTTTCCTATTAATTGAAGACGTTAATTCCCTGAAGATGATGCATACCTGTAAATTTATTCCTTATATATCGAACATAATAATGAAATCGTTCGTGTGTAAGAAAATGGAATTTTTGCTTTTGTATGTAATTTTGAAATTTGTTATTTTATCATATATTATATATGGAATAAAGTACTCAATACTCAATTAACTTTGTCAAAGTGAGGTTTGATGGTCTTAACAACTGTGTAAATGACATTTGTGGATCAGAAAAAATAACCGAATTGCTTAGAGATAATAACATTTCAATATAATTTAAATAGAAATTCATATTTACTTTACACTTACGTAAGTAAATGACATGATTGGGGTTAACCTCACTTGGGTAAAACGGTTCTAAGAATCAAGTAAACCATCGCAAGGATTCTACAGTGAATAATTTTGTAGTCAAAAGTACTGATTTTAAATAATTTAATCAGTATGCCTTGTACAGACAATCTGTATATGAAAGTTCTATGGGATTATATTTCCTCGAGCCTCGAAAAAAAAATTGCTGGCATGTTTGACGGCCTTGATTTTCCTGATAAAGCAACGCAAGCATCCTATACCTAGAGATCACTCCAAGCGGTGTTCTTTGGCGTACGATCCGTCCGCATATTGGTTCAAAGGCATTGTTTTATTTTACATCATGTCAGTTGTTCTCTTCTTTTCTTCTTTTGTTGAAAAATAATAATTTTCTCTCAGGCCACCTAAGGACCCAGATACAAATGATTTGATTTAACAGTTGAAATGATTGTGATCGAGTGTGCTTTCGTAATATTCATGTATGTTATATTTGTACTGAACATGTATCGAATCGAATTGTGTATTATTTGTACTGATTGAATTACATTATAAAAATGTAGCCTATTTGTAATTTTCAAATGAAGAAATTAAAGTGAAATTAAATCAAAAGGAAAAGGTGCAATAAAGAGTTAAGAACTTCAAACCTTTGATTAGCTCTGATGCGAAAAAAAAAAGAATTGAACAAACACTCTGATTGGTCAATCCTCATGTTCATTTGCATACATACCATAGGCTTTATACAGTCTGGACAAAAGTTTGGGATATTTCTAATTCTTTCGTAGCCGCTGTCTTTAAAGTGCAGATTCTACGAATAATGACCATACCCATGGATCATACTAAGTTCAAATGAGCTGCGACTCAGGGGTGGTGCAAGGTAAGTTTTAGAGAGGGCGAAGAATCAGTCGGGAAAAACTTGCCTGCCCCCCCCCCCCCCAAAAAAAAAAAAAAGAAATAAAAAATACTAGCCAAACTGCAAGCCGCACAGCGTCCGACAACGGGGCAGGGGCGGACAATGAACAAAAAGCATTTTTTGCAGGCAAAAATTTTTTTCGGCACGGCAATTTTTTTTGTTCTACAGCCGAAATCAAACAACAAGGGGTGATATTAAAAAAAAAACAGTAAATTCCGTCATTTGAATAAGTTTAAGAAATGGGGTGGGGCGCACTCGCCTGCCACCTGTATCAATGCCCCGGCTCTATTCAGGACAAGAATCTGTTCGATGATATGATTGAAAACTGCCTTTGTAGAAAAATATTTTCCAAATTTGTTCATGACTGTATTTCAACAGGGTGTATATAAGCCACTGAATGCTCGATGTGCAATACATGGGTTGGTTTGGGATGGGATGTTGTATAATCACAGTATTTGAGAGAAAATTGATAATAGGAACTTCAAGCAGGAAGTAGAAAAGTTTAAACCAGGATGTTATTAAGTTCTTATGTTCTGCGTTGTCGGTACGGGCAAAACTGTAACTGTGCCCAGATGCGTAGGCATTAAAGGATTAATATTAAGTTGTACTCATTGTCCATGCATTTTAATCAGTTTTGTAGTGTGTGGTTGGTTGGTTGGTTGGTTCATTTCATTTATTTATTTATTCATTCATTCATCCTTTCATTCATTCATTCATTTATTCATTCATTCATTCATTCAATTATTTTGCCAGGCAAATATCTAAGTATATAGACGCCTTTTGATATACATGTAGATAGATACATGTACAGTAGGTAGATGTGAATAGATATTGAGAGAAAGAAAGATCAATCAATAGATATATTTATACTTGCAATCACATTTTTCTATAGATATATCAATACATTTTAATACCTAGCTGTAGATATAGCTACCCTCCCTACTCAAAAGTATTGCAACATACACTATAACGCATGCATTTCAAGTTGAAGGGGTCTTTCTATAATGATGTCCCAATGAAATTTATAATTGAAAATTAACAAATTATTTGAAAAGAAATCAATGAACAATTGTTTTTCTTTCCTTCTCCATGGCGGAGAGATTATCAAATGCAGGCCCACACACAGCAGAGGGGCTGGAACATAAAATTTGACATTTTTTCACCTCCCTATAGGGGTGGGGTGTTAATTCACACTAGTATCGTAATTCGGTTTCATATTTCCTGTAAAATGGTTTGAATGGCTTGGAAAGACTTCCAACAAACAAAAAGTGTCATTGTGTTCATTTGACACGGTCTCAGAAAGAAGACACCACGCCGCAAAGACGAAAGTGCCTCCTATCTTTATAAGATAGTGATAAGGAGAATACGCCCCATATTTCAGAAAAAGACCTCCTCAATTGTAGTTTCTTATTCTTTCTCAATTCTAAAGGCGGTTTATTATTGCAAACATCCTAAAATTTGCTGTAATGCGACTTTTTAGTACATTTGATATAAAGATGTGGAGAGAAGGTCATCATCTTTATATTAGTAGCCACATTCTCTTTATCACTATCTTATGAAGATAGGAGGCGCTTTCGCCTTTGCGGCGTGGTGTCTTCTTTCTGAGACCGTGTCAGGGGAACACAATGGAATTTTTTGTTTGTTGGAAGTCTTTCCAAGCCATCCAAACCATTTTACGGGAAACATGAAACCGAATTACGATGCTAGTGTGAATTAACACCCCACCCCTATAGGGAGGCGAAAAAAATGTCAAATTTTATATTCCAGCCCCTCTGCCATGGGTGCGCCTGCATTTGATAATATCTCCGCCATGGAGAAGGAAAGAAAAACAATTCTTCATTGATTTCTTTTCAAAGAATTTGTTATTTTCCAATTATAAACTTTCTTAGGACATCATTATAGAAAGACCCCTTCAACTTAAAATGTATGCGTTATAGTGTATGTTGCAATACTTTTGAGTAGGGAGGGTACATAAAAAGATATAATGATATACAAAGTGAATCCTGTCTATTGTGGCCACCTGATGAAAACCAATGTGGCCTTTATACACAACTGGATGATATAGACAAACATTTATTTCCAGTGGAATCATTTCAGTGGCCACTATAGGGAGGTTGACTGCTACAGGATGGTGGCCACTTACATTGGTTTGACTGTACGTCATGAACTTGGGAAAAGTATGAATAAAAGATAAAATGATAAAAAACACCTCTTCATACCTATCACCTGGAATTTCTATTATTTTCATTTCCAAGAAAGAGTGTGTGGGGGGGGGAGGAGGGGGTGATTATATATGTTATCCCATTTCCCACTGAAATTGTGAGGGCATGCATACCCCAATTCCATGTTATTATTTACGCCATTCAACAAAATGGGGGAAGGATTGCAAGTGCCATTCTGTATTCACTTGAAATCATAAGGGCATATGTACCCCTATCTTGCCACTCTACACCTCTCGACAAAATGGTATCCATTCAACAGATAAGCTACAAAACTGATTAAAATGCATGGAAAATGATACAAACATAATATATAATCGCTTTAATGCCTAGCCATCTGTTGCAACAGTTAAAGTTTTGGTTACCGGACAAACGAGAACATAAGAACTGTAATAACATCCTGGTTTAAAGCTTTTCTACTTTCCTGCTTGAAGTTCCATTATCAAGTTTTTCTCAGAATACCTGTGATTTATACAACAGTCCCATCCCAAACCAACCATGATAATTGCACAATCAGCAGTGCAGTGGCTTATATACACACCCTGTTGAACTACAGTCATGAACAAAAGTTTGGAAAATATTTTTCTACCAAAGGCAGTTTTCAATCATATCAGGAACAGAGTTCTTGTCCTGAAGTAGAGCCGGGGCAGTGCTACAGGTGGGTCAGGGGGAGTGGGCGGCCACCCCCTATTTTCTTTAAACTTATTCAAATGACGGGAATTTTACTGTTTTTTTTTTAAATATCACCCCCTATTGTTGTTGATTTGGCTAGTAAACAAAAAAAATTGCCGTGCGAAAAAATGCGTGCAAGAAAATGCTTTTTGTCATTGTCCGCCCCTGCCCCCGCTTGTCGGACGCTGTTCGGCTTGCAGTTTGGCTAGTATTTTTTATTTATTTTTTTTTTTTTGGGGGGGGGAGGGGGGGGGGTCAGGCAAGTTTTTCCCGACTGATTTTCGCCCCTCCTAAAATTTACCTTGGCACCACCCCTGAGTCGAGCTCATTTGAACTTAGTAATGATCATGGGTGATTGATCATTATTCGTAAGAAATCTGCACTTTAAAACAGGGCTACGCAAAGAAATAGAAATATCCCAAACTTTTGTCCAGGACTGTATAAAGCTATGGTATGTATGCAAATGAAATGGGCAGGATTGACCAATCAGAGTGTTTGTTCATTCTTTTTTTTTCGCATCAGGGTAATACAAAGGTTTGAAGTTCTTAACTCTTTATTTGCCACCTCTTTCCTTTTGATTTAATTTCACTTTATTTCTTCATTTTAAAATACAAATAGGCCTACATGTAATATAATTCAATTCAGTACAATAATACACAATTCGATTCGATACATGTTCAGATACAAAAGTACATAACATAATATTACGAAAGCACACTCGATCAAAATATTTCAACTGTTAAATCAAATCATTGTATCTGGGTCCTTAGTGTGGCCTGAGAGAAACTTTTATTATTTTTCAAACAAAAGAAGAAGAAGAAGAAGAAACTGACATGATTGGGAGAAATAAAACAATGCCTTTAGAACCATAATGGCTGACGGATCGATACGCCAAAGATACACCAGCTGGAGTGGATCTCTTGGTTAGGATTGTCTTGGGTTTGTTTACTCAGGAAAATCAAGCGTCAACATGCCAGCAATTTTTTTTCTCGAGGCCTGAGAGAAATAAATCCCATAGAAAGCTTCATAACAGATTTGTCTGTTACAAGGCATACTGATTGAAATTATTTTAAAATCAGTCAACTTTTGACTACAAATTTTCACTGTAGAATCCTTGCATGGTTTACTTGATTCTAGAACAGTTTTACCCCAAGTTGAGGATTACCCCCAATCATGTCATTTACCTTTACGGTAAGTGTAAAGTAAATATGAATTCTATTTAAAATTTATTGAAATTGTTCTTCTCTAAGCAATTCGGTTATTTTTTTCTATCCACAAATGTCATTGTACACAGGTTTTAAGACATCACAACCCTGATTTGACAAGTTAATTTGAGTATTTGAGTATTTATTCCATATATATATATATATATATACATAACAAAATTTCAAATATACATACAAAGCAAAATTCCATTTTGTTACACACGAACGATTTCATTATTATGTTTGATATTATAAGGAATTAAAATTTACATGTATGCATCATTTCAGGGAATTAACGTTTCAATTAATATGGAAAAGGGAAATGCCATAAGCAAAGCTTGAAGGATTTGTAATGTATATGACTAAAAACACAGCAAAATATACTGCCTTAAAGATGCATTTGGAAAAGTGAAATCAATGGTTGTCTATAGAGGACAAGTAAATGGCTGCTGTAAAATTAAACAAATATATTTCCCAAGACATAAACTGCCTACATTGATGGAAAAACAGCATGCATGACTTATGTAAGATCATAAAACTGCACGAAGAAGTACAACAGACACATTTGGCATGAAAATCAACTGTAGCGACACTAAACTGACTCTGTTGTATACTTGGTATGCAATGTCTTCTGCAAATCATGATATTACACTCGCAGACTTGCTAACCCTTTTCCTTTTAGCTTAGGTTAACATCAAGTTCATCCAATTCGTGGAATTAATGGATTTATGGGGTGGGTTTTGTCTTATACCCAAATGAGGTGATTAATGATTATAGGCATGAAAACTGTTATATCAACCAATCAGAAGCAAGTCCTAATAAACTTGCTGACCGATCACAGGGCACGTCATATTCAAACTTTCAGACCATGATGCTCATCTTACAAATATCCCTGGCAACTACAGCCGAATGCATTTCCGTTACCTTTTCATTTCCATGTAATACCTGGCAGCGGTGCATGACATCACTATTTTTTAAAGGTTATCATGTCATTTTCGTATAAAAATAGGTTTCGTTTTCCTATCTGTTGGTTTTCCAAGAAAAAAACACACCCCTTGATCTGTTTAGTCTGATTACCAGACCTTGCATAGTTGTGTTCCAACAAAATCAGGTTTCAGTCTTTGGCAAGAAGTCACCCCCACCCCCACTCCAATTTATTAGCACAGGTATTTATTGGTCAAATGGTCTCCATTGGTAGCCATTTAACTCTGTACTTTGCATGTTATATTATTATTACATATTCCCGACTATATTCTAAAGTAATAAAGACTGGTAGAGAGAGACTATACTTGACCAAAGATATTAAACTTGAACTTCCCTTATCTGAAATGGGATTTCTAGCTCTGCAGAACTTTTGTCGATATGACATAGATTATATGGGACCAGCAACCTTGAGAGCGAGTTTTCATTTTCAAAAGAGAGAAAGAATTCAAAGAAATGCTTTTTTTCTGTCTGGCACAGATAATACTCTCTTAGGAGTGGAAAGTGGATCCAGGAATTTGTTGAAAGGTTACAGTACAAAAAAACTATAAAAATAAAAATAAAAATAGAATATAAAACACAAAAAGAGAAGAAAAAAAAACATGAAAATATAGTGTATATCACGTGCAAATGACGTCGTCTCCACCAGTGTACTTCATGCAACCTGCAACTAAAACCCTCAAAAAAAGTTCTGCAACTCAACTTTGAGCATTGATATCCCTCTTGGTATCATAATATAATTCTTGATATTGATATCATTGACAAGCCTGTTTATTTCCCTTTACAATGATACCCATGGGTTCATGGGATGTGCAAGACATTTAAATAAGGGTCCAAGTCAAAAGTGAAAAGCTGCAAAATGCATTGTTATCAGCACCAGTTCAGCATTCATTTGTATGGAGAGTGGATTGTGTTCAATGATGTTATTGTTTTTAATGAAGTGCTATATGCTGTTTCCACATTTTGTTTTGAATATCATTGTACATGTTTAAGTTTCATTAGGATTCTGGCAATTTCACAAGGTCCCCTCCATCCATCCGATGGCACTTCACTAAAAAATCATCACAACATCATTAAACACAATTCACTCTCCATACAAATGCATGCTATAAACTGGTGTGCATTTCTTGCAGCATTTCACTTTTGAAATGTCTTGCACATTCCATGAATCCATAATCATAGCAAATGAGGTATCATTATAAAGGGAAATAGACAGGCTTTTCAAGATACCAATATCAAGAATTATATTACGATACCAAGAGAGATATCAACGCTCAAAGTTGGGTTGCAGAACTTTTTTTGAGGGATTTATATTTGTCTAAGGTACATTTGATGAAATTGAGGTGGATAGCATTGACTGTGCATTCCCCCACCTTTTTTTCTGTTACAAAGTGTGATACGTACATACAAAGGTTTGTAATCATCACACAGGCAATAGCCGATTCTATAAACCTAGTGATTTCATTGTTTGGTAAATGAAGAGGAATTATCAGAGGCGTGTTTTATACATTTTGAGTCCAATGAATATTTCACTTGATAGAACAAAGATATGAAGATATAATCAGAAACAAAGAAATTTAATTTTCAACTGGTACTCATGTTGTTGATATTCAGGAATAAATATTACATACGAAATCAACAACTTGTAATGTGGGGATTTTTCTACTAAGCTTATATGCTTTTATGATTCTGCTTTATTTTTTGTTAAACTGTGTTAATAATGATGTAATATACATGTATTTTTGTGTTTTTGATGATGGAAAACGAATTGAATAATTTGTTATATCTACATAGTAATCTATCAAATGCTGGTATAAAAGCATTGAATGGGTCTGTCAGAGTTAAAGAAAACTTAAAGTAAATGAATAAAAATATAAATATGTAAAAAGGTAAAAAAATAAATGAATAACTAAATAAATGAATAAAAAGATAAATATGTAAAAAAAAATGTGTAAAAAAATAAAACAAATATAGCACATGCTCTCAAAGTAGCTCCACTCATGAATTATGTCTATTGCGATGGTGCCCCCCCCCCCCTAAAAAAAATGAGAAAAAAATTGAAAAAAAAGTGTGGACATTAGTTACAAATGGGAGTGTTTCTGCTGGCATAACCCTAGTCCAAACTAGATTTGTATTACTTATTATCATGTGAGAGAGCAAGCACACCACCTGTGTATATTTTGCCGTTTGCTGCATGGCTTTCCAAGAATTTAGAGGCGGTGTGTGCATACGTGCTATTAAAGTACAACAAAAACCAATATGAATTGGTCATGGTCTGGGCTAGCGTAACCCAGTTTCATGTAACCTGTAATATTTCCTGGGGAATGGTTTATTACATCAAAAAAATAAAACTAGAGCAGTTCGACTGCGCGCAGTCGATGGGTATGCCTCCGCAGTCCGCAGTCCCATCCAACTGATGTAATTTGAAAAGCTTCAAGTTACCATGGTAGCAAGACCAATTAGATGAAAAAGCATAAGCCCATGTGACCCTTGACCAAGTTACAGTAAATTCCAATTCAAGAAGTTCTTAAATTATCGCGACAATGAGCTCAATTCGGACAGGAGGCCTTGTGACCTTTGACCTCTGACCTTTCAACTCCAAAATCGAATCAGTAAATTGGTGCCTTATACAAGATACTTCTCCCACGTAACATCAAAATCGGAAAAGTCATACTCAAGTTATCACAGTCATGAGCCCAAATCAGACATATTTAAGGGCCACGGTACCTTTGACCCCTTTGAGCTCCAAAATCTAATTCAGTTTTTGGTGGCCTCATAATAATACTTCACCCAAATAAACAATAAAACATCTTGACAGGCTACCGTTCTCGAATATCTATGTAAGCACCCAATCCAGACATATTTATGGACTCCGTGACGCTTTTGACCTTTTGCCAGCCCCAAAATCTAATTCAGTTTATGGGTGGCGCCGTCATTAATACATACTTTACTACCCAAGTTACATGACAATTCGGAACAGCCCCTCTACAAGTTACTCGCGTACCATACCCAAATCAGACCTATATAAGCCCGACGGTGACCTCTGACCTTTGAACATTATGAGCTCCCAAAAATCTAATCAGATTCAATTGGTAGCCTAAGTACAATACTTGGTGCCTAGTTACCTAAACAAAATCCGATGGGGGTTCTCAAGTTATCTAGGCGGTAACCGAGCTCAAATCAACATTATTGTAAGGCCGGTGACACTTCCGACCTGTCAGCCTTTCAGCCCCAAAATCTAAATCAGCATTCATTGTGCATCATAAATACATACTTCACCGCAAAGTTCATCATAATCCGACCCAGCCACTCTCAAGTTTAATCGCGGTCAACGAGCCCGAAATCATGACATATTTAAGGCCCATGACCTTTGACGCTTTGACCGCATTTGAGCTCCCAAAATCTGATCAGTCACTTGGTGCTCAATAGTACGAATTACTTGGTGCCAAGTTACATCAAAGTCCGGCATTGGGATCCAAGTTATCGCGGTAACGAGCCCAAATCCAACATATTTTAAGCGCCCGGTGACCTTTGACCTTGGAGCTTTGAGCTCGCCAAAATTTAATCAGTTCATTGAGAAGTCATAGTACATACTTGGTCGGCAAGTTACAATCAAAGTCCAATCGCGGCGTTTCTCAAGTTATCGCGGTAACCAGAGCCTCAAATCAGAACATATTAAGGCCCCGTGACCTTTGACGCATTTGACACCTTTCAGCCCCCAAAATCTAAGTCAGTTCATTGGTGGCCATCATAATACATACTTCCCTAAATTTAACATGACAATAATTCCGACTCAGTCCCCGCTGCTAATTATGGCGGTAACGGCCCGAAATCAGACATATTTAAGGCACCGTGACCTT
This sequence comes from Eucidaris tribuloides, assembly GCA_001188425.1. Classification (NCBI taxonomy): domain Eukaryota; kingdom Metazoa; phylum Echinodermata; class Echinoidea; order Cidaroida; family Cidaridae; genus Eucidaris; species Eucidaris tribuloides. The sequence goes on from JZLH01S0419938.1 coordinate 123,163, forward strand.
TGACGCTTTGACCTTTCAGCTTCCAAAATGCTACTCAGTATCATGTTCATTGGTCGGCTCATAGTACATACTTGGTCCTACGTTACATCAAAATCTGATCGCGGTTCTCAAGTTTCGCGGTAACGAGATCGCGTAAAGGCGGACGACAACCCGAAAACATGAGCTCCGCAACATTCGTTGCGGATGGCATTAATAAATTACTCACTCAATGCAACCCGAAGCAAGAATCGGTAGACAGTACAGATGGACACATGCACTCCGGACAAAACCAAAACAAGAAGATAAACACGTATAATGGAGCTAAAATAAAAACTACTGACAAGTATGAGAGAGTCATTTAATCATACATAACATAATTTATTCCCTAGAACACAATTATAGACACATCTAGCTCAGTCCCATTTAGGACATAATAAAAAGAGCACTTTTGTAAGAGAATCAAAGATTATGAAAGAGTTAGAAGGTAAACAAATTACATAAAAGCAGGATTACAGTATAATACCGACAAGAATTATGCGCTGGTTCTAATATCAATTACTTTTTTAAATTAATTGTATTAGACATTTTTGAAAGATGACTTTCATGATCTATCATAGAGCTGTAATCACAATATTCACATTTAATCATAATCAGCTGAGTGGACAAAACAATAAATAAGTTATGAAAATCTGAGTATTTTTGCATGTGCCAAGTACAATGTACTTCAAATTAAAGTTTGCAAGGTATTTACGACATTGTCTGATTTTTTTCACTACAATTAGCACTTGATAATATCAAAATTGACAATCAAGGGTTATAAATTCAGATTACATCCAATTATTCTAACATGAACCGCCCCCCCCCCCCAAAAAACAAAAACCCTATCACCTGAGCGAAGGTATAACTGGTGGGGATAGCACTAATGAAACCATTAAAGGTATATAAATTTATCCAGATTTATGCCCAATGATTCAAAATACCAAGTTTAAAGGCAAATAAAAAAAATCAAGTATTTTTATTTTTTTTTTTGGGGGCGGGGGGGGGGGTAGGAACCAAGCAGTCACCTCTCCCTTACTCCTCTCATGCCCCACCACCCTAATATTACCGCACTGTGACCGAGACCTTTCTCCCATGCACCCATAATCCCTGAATACGTCCAGCAAATTTCCCTAAAATCTCTGTGAAGACAACTCACACAATTGTATTTTAATTCTCAAAAGCAACACACATATTATAATTTGGCACACATTTAATATACAATTAATTTTTCACATACATTACTGGCCATAATTTCTTGTTGCAAACACAGAGCTACAAGTAAAAATACAGTGACATGAAGAGCAATTGGCCCTACACCATACCTTGACCTTTGACCACTGAGTTTTCTATATGCCTTTTTTAACTGGTTCCAAGTAGGAACAAAAATGGTTTTGCTATGAAGATCAAGAATACTGGTACATGTAAATGTACATGTCGGTACACAGAGACGGATCAAGCCAATTTCTCAAAACAGACAAAATTTCCTCTTCAAACAATGCCGGATGTGAAATACTACAAGAAATGTCTGTCCTTTAAAAATAAAATATTGCAAATCTTGGCTTTCTCTAGCAGACAAGATCATATCGCATGCTACCTTTACAGATATTGATGTTCAAATGAGTGTCCGGGTATTTTTCATTTTAATGCCTACTGCCAGTTTATTGTTTAGTACAACTTGGGTGATACCACTACGTCAAATGGAACCCTGCTATTATTATACATAAATCACATCCTACAGTCGATTAACAAGATGTCACATATTCTATATTATCTTTGCTGAATAGCTACTAGTATTAAGTAGCTTACACGAGGTCATATTGTGTGGTGCCCCTCCCCTCCCACCCCCCCCCCCAAAAAAAAATTAATTTGATAAATTATCCACACACATGACAAAGACAATTTGATCTACGATTCCATTTTCCGTGGTTGGCTGAGCCATACATTAGCAAATTAAAGCATGAAATGTAACAGAACAAAGATTATGTATGGTACCCGGTAATTGCTACAGCATGAACTAAAATGCAACTGTTGTAAAAGGCTGGCAAATCAGTCATACACAGATCTAAGTAATCTTCTGCAATAAATAATTTCAACAATTATTGACAGCTCTTCTTGCTTGAATCCCCTTGTCTTGTCTGAATACAAATGGAATACTTGAATAAACAATCAATAAACACACATCTTATATGTTACTATTCTACTGGTATCTGAGATATTAACCCCTAGGTTCTCAGGCCTTTATCTGCTTCTATTCCTAATATGTTCTTCACTTTTCAAGTGGAAGACTGGCAAAGTTGATTGATAAGTTTCAATCTTTACAACACTTTCAAATATTTCTCAAGGTGATGTCTTTTACAGAAAAGACAAACTAATGCAATAAAAACTCACATGGCACATACAGATTCCTCTATGTGCAGACTGCAACAAAATATTTTTTATTTCAAATATGCCCGATTTCTTGCAAAATTATTCTTTTATACATTGTACAGTAAAAATCAATTACTGTTTAACTGGGGCACATTTTTTTTCTAAATTTGGGGAGGGTTGTGGGTGAAAAGTTAGGGAGTCATTTAATGAAAATGAAATGATACAACATTTTGAATTTGAATTTGTTGTCAACATGCACACTATGTACACACTCTCAATTTGTGTTATATATTGTACTGTATCTAATGACTATAACTACAAAATTGTGATATTTCTTTTGTGTCCAGACGCAAAAATGTACACATTTCTAACTACAAAGGGAGCTATACTTCTTTTTCCATGGACTAGGCAACTCTTTGCAATAATAAATACACATAACATTGTGTTCAAAGTCTTTGTATATTAAACATACATCATACATGTATGGGCATTTTCTCAACACAAGATTTCTCCCATTCAACAACAGATGGCGCCAAACCATTATTGGATCCTGACATCTTCAAAGATTCCTGATTTCATTTAGACTGTGGACCCTAATTTGTCCACATTTGACAGAAGAATCATATTTATTACTAGACTGACAAGACTTCAACAGCAGAGGGTGCTCTACCAAATCTGTCCTCAAGATCTCAAACAGAATCTTTCCCGCAATCTAAATGAACACTGGGTCATGACTTAAATTTTTTGATCTACAGCAGGTCTTAAAGGCGGGGTGTCTCTTTTGCATGCCTACAATTAACATTGTGTAAATGCACTAGTATTTAGAAGAACATACCATCAAAGAATCTTTAGCAAAGTATAGGAGCTGGAAACTTAGTTTTAGTGGAATTATAGTGACGGTTACGCTTTGATTTGAATTATTGTCTCCTGCAGACAAAAATCATGACCATCTATATATATTTATTTAATATATTTTTCCATTAATTGTTTACACAATAGTGAAGAAATCATTTTATATTGAGAAGAAAAATGGAAATAATATAATTATAATGTTCCATTTCAGCAATCAAACGATTTGTAATCATACATTATGTCATTAAGAAGAATAAGAATAAAAAATGCATGTGATGTATGATAATGAAATATAACTTCATATAGTTCTCTATTATCTATATTCGTATTGTTGGCAATGTAATGATTTTATCATCTCACAGTAATTATACTTTACCTCATCAATCATTATCTCAGTACGCGCATGCACCGTGCGCTAGTCGTTGCGTTTGGTTATTATTGTATGTATTATGATTACGCGCAATCTGTGCGCTTATAATTATCATTGAGTCGCATCCGTTTTATATATTCCTGTTTTCCCTGAAGAAGAAGCGAGACTGCTTCGAAAATTTGGATTGAAGTAATAAATGGTGGACTTAAAATGCATCAAAGGTTTCGTGTGTTTTCTGTGTTATATATATATATATATACAAAATGGCAGGGTTTTGTCTGCTATTTTTTTGAAATTATAGGTAATTACTGATCTTCAGATTTCACAGGCATGTCCTTCATAAACAGCCTAAAGATATGAGTGATGTTTTGCAGTGCTGTAGGAGGGGTGCAAAACAGATTCCCTGCCTTTAAATATTGTGCCACAAATCAGAACGTGCCACATCTATTACCATAGAGTTCCAATTCACTACACATATTAATGGTAAATAAATCATCACCCAAAGGCTTTGTATGTTGGCAATGTGGTTTGGATATAACATCTAAATTCTGACATTTATACTCTTTTTGTTAGAATGCAAGTATTTTGAAATACCTGGTACTGTGGGACTGTGAATATAAAGTTTTACATCAGATATCTTTTCATACAAGGGTAAAAAACACATGATAATTTCACTTATAAACCAGCAATATAACCTTATTATTACAGGGCCTACTAAATTAAACTCTTTATACTAAGAATTGATTGTATTCACATGATTAAAAAGAATCTATTGCAACTGCCAATAATTGCCCTTTGAAGATACATAATTAGTCACACAAACTCGAGTTGGCATGATTCTTGTATCAAAGTTCACACTATTTTCCTGCTAATAATATACACAGACACAAGATGTACATGACATAATTATGCTAAATAAAAAAAAGCATGAGCAAATTATTTGTATACAGTACTGCATTACTTTTTAATAAAAGTACCAATAATAAAAAACATTGTAATGTAAAAGTGGACATTTCCGAATTCTTAATATTCGGGCATAAATCACAATTTTGACATGTTCATTAAATAACTGTAATAAAAATGACCCAATCATTTCTAGTACTGTTAATCATTTGCTACAAATACATGTACTACTGATAAAATGCACCTTCTACTGAACATGATGTACTGATTTTTATTTTTTTCTTCACTTTTCTCATGAAGAACAACATTTTTATATGAGCCCACATTTCTGAATTTGTGTAATGAGGAAACAAACTGAAGTACCATATCAAATTAATAGCAAAACACTCTATAAAACTATAGAAAAAATGCAATCAGAGAGGACAGGCTCTTATAGAAACCCAGAATATATGACAAACTTTTCAGTTAAACATTGGATAAACAACATAGTTGTTACTGCCTAATGGCTACGTCCGATAATAAATGAAGAAAATAAATATCCTGTTTTGGTTTTTGTACATGAAAACATAGAATTATATGTTAACCGTATATTCATTTCACAGTCATCTAAGTGAAAATCATGTCGTCTCTAGTTGAACAATAATGCTGTATAGCAGCTAGCTCATTCATGATGCACATAAACGCTGTAAATACACAGAGTGATACACACTGCTAGACACAACAGATAAATATGAGGTAAATGTTATATCATAACATCCAGAAGCACTTTTGTTTTGCATCAAAAACTTGCCAAAAGAAAAATCTGGTGGTACACAAGTAAGTTTTACAGGGCCAATTCCATGGTTACATACATATGTTACACTGGAAGCAATATTGCAAAATTTGGAGCCTTTCAGATTTGATTTGCACTAAAAATTTGAAAATAACCACAACAATTCCTTGTACATGATGGCAGTATATCTTCTAGTCATAAATCAAGACTATTATCATTTGTCAAACTAGGAGATACTGATTTTCCACTGGCAATCAACAATGATTTTCTGGACATTATCAAGAAAAAAAAGACGAGCAATACTGACAAGGAGAACATAACATTCTGTATCTATAAAGTCATGAGGTAATTGGTGAATCTCACTGTAATCTTGCAATTTACGAGTTCTAAGCAACAGAACAAGGTTAAAACATGCAAAAGAACAAACAGCCACAGTACTGTTACACAAGTACATTTTAAACATGGTAAAATTTCATACAGTGCAGAGATATATTTCTACTTAGAGCTACAGCTATAATATAATGTGAGTTGTAACGATCACAAGTCTACTATTTTTTCTTGCATATTTACAGCTGAGCCAGAGGATAGAGATTTGAGAAAGGAGTACCGGGGCAGGGGGGGGGGTGCCATTGCCCCATCCCCTCACCAAAGTGGCAAACTGTCTCTGCTTGCATCCTATTACAGTCACGATTGTCTTCATATCAAAAAGTCATCCATTGAGCCTTTGTTAAAACAACACAGTGAACACTTTTTTTTTCATTTTCAATAAAAATCATAACAAAGTTAGTCTTTAGAAAATTTGAAACATGATTCCAGTCTTTTTTTTATGTATGTGGTATTTCAAATTTCATGTATTTGTTATGAGTAATTGCACACCTTTATTATTATTTTGTCATATAACTTCTACTAGATTTACACAATTATAAATATCAGTATCTCAAAATGCATTTTCAAGCAGTTGATAATCAACCATTTACATGTCACAGTCATATCTGGAATTCCGTTTCAACTTGCCTGAAAAATGGAAATTCTGTTTTGCCATTGACTATGTATACATGAAAAAAAATGACAATTCCATTTACATAGAACTTAGTACAAATATTATGTACATTGTTTTGGCAACATTTGTGGGGGGTTTTGTCAACTTTTTCTAATTTCTGGTATGAATTTCATGTTTTTTTGCTTTCAAAAAGTGAACATTTGGAGAAAAAAAATGCTGTGATTTTATGTTTGAAAACTCACTCTCTGCTTCAAGTGGTAAATTCGGGAAATTCTGTCCGTTTTTCACTATCGTGGAAAATCAATGCCCCTAAATATTGCTGCCTCGCTAACTCCATATGGCACAGGATTAATGAAAGAAATTGTTACATTTGCCTACTTTGATTGTAAAACTGTGGCAAAAGTTGACTATTGCACACGCAAAAAATCAATAATATTAGCATAGTCAGGCCACAAACTCATCAGTTTCAAGTCAAGAGTGATACAATCATGTGTGAACAGATGGATATAAGCTGGGTGGCAAACAAGACAATGAATTGCATATTTTCACTCTCTTGATTAATACCAAATTCATAGAGAATCTGTTACGATCAGAAATTATACCAAGACTGCCCAATTACCAAAACACTTTTGGTGTTTTACAGTTTGTTGTCAAAAAGTGAAATAACTCTCTATTTATATGTAGCTTGACTATGAACTTGTATCACAGAAAGGAATACTTGATCAACTTTTTCAGTGAAAAGTTTGGCAATCAATTTATCAATTCAGTCTCACAAAAAGAGAAAGATGTTCATTTTTTGCTAGGCCATCCCGGATAGGTACAGATCTTTCAGAAGTGAACCACTCTAGGCCTAGCACAGCAGACACAAGCCACTGTCATAATAGTTACAAAAGGCAGTCATCTTTACCCCATCCCAAATCTTCTATCCTTACAAGCAAGAACCCGATACGCAATACACATGGTACTTTATATCTATAGTACTGGCAAGATATTTACAGCGAACATCAAACAATCACAATATTAATCACAACAAAAAAGATGACACCACTTTTTTTATCCCATCCCAATCCCGCAAGCAGATCAAAGAAACATTTAAACCTTTCAGACTAATAATTAAATAGAGCACTCATCGCACCGATTCCGTCAATTCGTCCTTATCATACTGATCTATGATTAAATCATTCATGCACTACGTATCTAGAGGTTGTTATGGTACCTGCACAGCTACATTAACTACAATTCTATTTCATCTTCTTTCCCTCTATACTGTCGGAGCGTTGATCATTCGTCGTGGAGATTTGCTCACTCCTCTTTTCGCAGCCGTCCTGTGATTCGCGTTGCTTCTTTTCGGACGCTCGTATGAGCTTGAGCTGCGCCTTGGGAAGACGCTCTCCCTTGATGTACGCGTGCATGTAGAAGTTGGCGAACAGGAGGAACATGGACGTGGCATAACCAATGAGGGCGTACTGCATCCAGAGGGGGAAGGGGCACTGGACGTAGAGGGAGTTGATGGCGTGGGTCATGCCTATGACAAACTGAATCTGCGGACAAATACGAACAGGGAGAACCGTTAAATACAACATTGCTGAAATTATAAAATAAGAGATTTATAGATTTTGTTTTAAAGGGCAGTGACATGATTGGGAGAAGTAAACAATGCCTCAAGGTCAATAACCAAATGAGTTGAAACATATACCGATATATACACTGGCTAGAGTGTATAATCAGGTGGGAAGGATTTGTCTTGATCACTCGAGGTGAAACAAGCACTTAATTTACCAGTAATGAACTAATCTCAGAAATTGATCCCATAAAAAAAACTACACACAAATATAAAAAATTTCACAGCACTTTCTGGTAATAATTGTACAACAAAGAGAAGTAAATGACTAAGAAATTTTCACAGCAGAAACTTTAAAAAGAATATTTGATTCTGGGAGCAGTCAGCATTGTGTTCTAAATTGAGGACTTCTTCTAATATTGTCATTTCCCTTATAAAATCACCTTCAAAAGGCAACTTGAATTGTTACCAAAATTTGAGCACCAAATTCTATGAGTTTCCATGACGAAATAAGTATCACTGTGAAAGGGGGTGTAACATCCAAGCAGTGTACAAATACCATGAAAGGCTGCCACACTCCCTTTCACAAAAATACACATAAAAATCCTCTTTTTTTCCGGAAAAACACTCCCCCTTCGAAAAAAAAAACCAAATGGAAAAGGAAAATGAGAACACCATAGCTGTGATGACCTTACTTTTATTTTGCTTGTCGCATTGATGGCACCAAGGACGTTTTCTTTCAGCATATCCATTTTTTTGGTACTTGTCACATCAATTTGCATCATAGAACACTTTTCTTTCAGACTTAATGAACACTACCCTGTAAGTCTTTGCATGCTGAATTAATTCTGAGGGGATAATGATGATTGTTAGTTTGATATTTTCTTTAAATTTTGCTTTCCTTATTGTACCATTGATACTGGTAATTACTCTATAGATGTTGCTTGAGCATAATGGTCATTTACTAGCTTTTCTTGTACAAATGTAACAGAGAAAGCTAATTATTACGATTGTTGAATTTAATTGTACGAATGTGGAAAATTGCAAGATTCACATGCCATGACTTTGGAAAATCCTGGGTACATTCATGCGGCACACAACCCCACAACCGAGATTAATTTCCATGATTTCCTATGACTTCAGGATATTTTTTCCATGACTTTGGGAGATTTTTAAACATCTTCCATGACTTGCTGGGTTTTTCCCTGAATGTAGGAACTCTAATTATACTTACAAATTGCAAGATAGTGAGGTATTTCTTCCACCATAGGTATTTGTGGAACTGTGGTCCCATGGCAGCCACGCAATAGTAGCTGTACATGACCACATGTACACTGGAATTCAACACAGCCCCGAATAATGCTGTAGATTGATAAAAACAGAGATAAAAACAACAATTTCATGCTAATATTCAAAATGTCACACAGGTAGGAGTAGATATGTATGGAAAATTTGTAACAGCAAACATATCTTCTTTTTCTTTTGTTATTTTTGTTAACAATATCTAAACCATAATTCTCTCAATTACATGTACTTGGTTTTTGTTTAGAGATCTAAAATACAATTCTGTCAGTTTAC
>JZLH01S0419971.1:11250-30455 GCA_001188425.1 Eucidaris tribuloides
CGACACACCAAGTTCCAAATTAACGATTTGGAAAATAATGGGAAATGTGCGCGAAGCGCAAAGTCCCTTGTGGCCGGGGTCCAGGGCCCGCTTAAGGGCCCTAGAAGGTCAGGGGTTCAAAATGCTCTCTGGTGCAATCTGAGCTTTACTTTGGGATCATTTTATCCAACAAATTAATAACAGTTTCAGAAATATAGGTAAAATCTTCAGTGGGAGTGTATATTTCTGAATTACTCAATGATGTCATGAACAATAAATGCGAATTGAAAACAACAGATGAATCTACTGATAATGTCGTTTAAATGATGTTTGTATATTGTATTCTTTATTTCTAAGCATTATGAAAATACTTAACTTAAAGATACGGTTATATGCTTTGGCAAGATTAAGTACCACACATGTACAATCGCTATAATATAGTGATACATTCATGCGTGCTTCATCCTCTTTCAATTCGTAGTTTGGGTAATTAGACACTAATAGAATAAAGTTAATGGGGATGGAGTTTGAGGGGGTTTCCTTTTCAACTTTTTTCACCTTTTTCACCTTTAAAAGTCTACATTTTTTGCTCCCTTTAGTCAAAAATCAATCCGAATATGCACTTTTAATTTGTAATTCTGGCTAATGTGTCTGGTTTTAGGCCTAAACATTAACAACATGCTGGGAGGGTCTGGGCAGTGGGGGTAGGATTTGGGGCGGAATTTATACAAGGAGCGAAGCGACAAAGCCCGAGCGAGCGGAGCGACCAAGCGGGGAGGGTGTGGGAGGGGGTGTACCCCCCCCCCGGCGAGCTTTTTGCATTTTGATGCTGTTAATCGTGCAATTTGGTGCATTTTTGTTGTTGATGTTTTATTAACTTAAAACGGCCAGGAATTGAGATAAGGTAGTATAAGATATTTCACAGGAGCGAGCGAAGCGAGCAAGGGGGAGGGTGTTGGAGGGGGTGTCCCCCCTCCCACGGTCAGAGCTTTTTGCATTTTGATGGTATTAATCGTGCGATTTGGTGCATGTTTTGGGGATTTTTAGCAACTTAAAACAATGGGCTGACACACTTAGTTGCAGTTTAAAGAAAATGTTTAACACTATTATGATGTTCGTATCGAAAGGCACATTCGGTGTTTAGGCTAAGTCCCCGACATGGTCACTTGTATAATAGAATGCATTACACCATAGATACTATATCTATGATTACACGGACCCCGAAACTATAGGCCTACTACACTGTTGTACATGTAGGTCTGTCTCGTTTTGAATAAAATGTCAGATAGCTCACTTTATCTCCCACCGACTCAGGTGATCTACAATCCATACGACATTATTGACCAGGCAAGTAGGCTATGCACAATCTACACAGATAGACTCCCGATATCCGGATAAACGAACTTTGAGTGTATCACACGTGCTCATTTATACGAACGCTACTCATTTGGTCAAACTGCAGGGACACTAATGACAGTGAAATCTATAAACATTTCTTATAGATTTATGGTGACGTTCCCGATAAGAATATCAAATTGAGTTTAACCCCGTACCCTCACATTGTTTTTATGATACTAGTACATGTATCGCTGGTGTCAGTTATAGTAGAATAAAATAATGATGATGATGATGATAATGATGATGATGATGATGATGATGATGATGGTGATGATGATGATGATGATGATGATGATGGTGATGATGATGATGATGATGATGATGATAATGATGATGATGATGATGATGATGATGATTGATGATGGTGATGACGACTTCGACGATGACGAAAACTAGACTAGGGCGATGAAACGACTTATAATCATCCTCGACCCCGGTCCTCGATCTTTTTGTCCTTCTTTCTCTCCTCTTCATCCTCCTCCTGTTCTTCTCCTCTCTCTCTCTCTTCTCCTAATCATCCCATCCTCCTTCTCTTCCGTCTCCTCCTCCTTCTCCTTCGTCTCCTCCTCCTCTTCCAGCGACCTCCCTCTCAAAACACAAGTTCCTTTTTCGAAGAAACATTTCCCCAAAGAGGGCGCTGTTTAAGATATTGTTCGTGAACTTGCTAGTAGTCAACACAAAACGACCCGGCCCGTATGCTCAAAGTTCACGTAAGAAATTCGTGCTGTCGTTTATCATTATCAATTCATTTTCCCCTCAAACATTGTTTTTCTTTCCGAAAAGGGGGTATTTCGAAAAACTGGGATGCTTTAACACCCAAACGCCCCCTCGGTACGCCTATATGGGTATCGTAATGTAGTTTCCTGGCTGCAGTCACTCTCGCGGGCGTGACCTTCGAAATTTTTTATGATTCATCATAGTATTACACTACTTCATTTCATTTCATTCTTATCTATATATTTATATTTTCAACCATAGAATAAAATAAATCGGTATAACAAAATAATTTGAAAGTTATAAACAAAATCCTATACGCATAACAAGTAGGCCTACATGGGATAAAATATTTGCGGAACTTGACGCATGTCCATTCGATAGAAAATTAATATAATTTTCACAAAGAATACTGTTTTGACTTGATATAATAATACTTCCTGATGCCTTGTTTAACTCGTATGTATCTGCCAAAATTACCAATTGTTTAATCCAAGCATTAGTCTGGGGTCATCTTATCACCTCACAAAAGTTGCTGAACAAAATTCGGAATTAAATAAAATGAACGATCGTACTAAAACTTTGTATCTATTTCTACTCAATCACAGTAGAAAACAAAATAATGTTTGATAGTTTGAACTCTATATCCACTATAACTAAGATTTTAATCAATGTAATAATTTCCACAGTGCATCTCCTGTGGCAATTCCAGAGAAGCTCCGCGCAATCACAGATATCCTAGTATATCTGTGTGCGCAATTCGGACATACGCCCTCTATAGGTTCAGTCGTGAAAACCATCATGCTTCCATTTTTTTGCTCGAGCTCGGTAGGAGGCATGGAGGTAGAAGAGAGACCTTCATGGTAGGAACACTGGCTGGTTGACAAAACGTAATGAACCTAGCAGTATTGGTCGAGTCATGGACCTACAACGTATGGACTTACATCGCTCCCTAATTAGTTCATGCGCCTTTGTATTCCAACGATGCCTCAATAACATTATGTGCATATTTCCACTCTTTGATCGAATGAGATATAACACCTATTTTTCAAGATAACTAGAAGAGAAAGTTTTCATAAACGTAAATTTCTATGCGCAGAACATTGCGAATGATGTATATTTCCAGAAATGAATATGCAGTTGTAGATTGTGTTTCAGGAAATTAACTCCCCTAGTTCTTATTTGAAACAAATATGAATTTTTGGAGTGAGGAACAAAAATATTATGTATACCATGTTCCCGTTGATCTCAATTTTCGAAGTGATACGGAAATTGTTCTATCATAATTTAGTACAAGGCCTGTTCATTAAATGTTTTTGTAACCACTCCCCTATCTCTCATGTGTGAGCGGAACCGAGCGAAACGATAATTCCATATGTTCTAATGTACAATATTCGGTAGTTTCTCCTTCGCTTGTTTATTACGTATTTATAGGTATCAGCCAAACATGAACTGTACACGTGTGAATTTCTTTCTGTCTTGCGCGTATCTATCTCTTTGAAAAGGCACCTGGTTATCATATTAAATATGTACAAAATCAACATCGGCGGATCTCGCACTTCAAAGGTTGCTTCAATGAAAGAGGTCCTTCTGTTGTAGGTTCATGGTCGTGTTAGGAGATAGATGGGAGCTTTTAACTACCAAAATAGGGGGGGGGGTGGAAGGACCCCCCCCCCAAAAAAAAACAACAACAACAACAACAACAATCTTGGGACTAAGACTCCTCTCGACTTGAAGACCTTTCCCGCTCAATTTTGTTCGCACCTGACATGCCCGATGACCCCCGTCTTGAACTACTCATTGAGCAACTTCCTGGAGCCATCCTTGTGGTTATGCTATTACGTTGTATATAAATTATCAGTGCCCGATTCAAGAAGGGATAGAGTCGAATCAACCCTTATGGAACAAACACAGTATGGACACAGGGCTGACACAGTGCGGACACAGTGTGGACACAGTGTGGACACAGTGTTGACACAGTATTATATCCCAAATTCACAAAGTAATACTCTGTGGGGGACTATGTGAACTTGGAACATTTTCACATAGTCCCCACGGTGTTTTCCATGAGGGAATCGCACCCCATCTTTTGTTGCTGACTCCTTGTTAATCTAAAACGAACAGAAGGAAATCAGCAACATGTTTTTTTTTCCTTCTTGATTGCCCCTTCCACTTCGGAAAACCTGGATCCGCCTCCGACTATACTTTTTACAATAATATTGCAGGTGCAGATTTTTCCCGAAATACAACATGTCGCTGGATGTCGGTCAAGTTTACAACAGTCTTCACAAGAGGAAGTATATGCGGTGTTCAAAAAGTTCGTTCCACCCCTTTCTACTCTACCAAAAGCGCCATCTTTTGGCGATCAAATGCATATCTTCTGCATCCCAGCTGCAGAAATTGACCACAGGTTTTGCTGGGCTGCTTTATGTAGAAATAGGGAAACTTAAACAATAGTAGCTTGGAGAAGAAAAGAGAGAACTAACCCTAGAATGGACGGGGGTGGGGAACAAATAGTGGTATAATGCTACAGGGTGTCAGTAAAGACAGACAAAGTTCACGTATGGGCCATCTAAATAGGGGCAGGCTGAGAAGGCAATGATCTCAGCCCTCAGTAGAGGTAAAGCTGGACAGAGTCCCATAAATGAAATAGATTTCAATAAATAAATAAATTGGTAAGTGCCATCTTTACTAATGCTCATAAATCAGAAACTTAACAAAATAACCCGAATTGCATTGTGCAAATTTAGTTTGAAATACATTAAAATGCTTTTTCTGTAGGGGGAGGAACGAACGTTTTGAGTACGGTATATCTCGTCCGTTGGTCTACCCACGTGAAGAGTTCACGCGATTTTTTTTTTTTGGAAGTCAGGTGTAAAGACTTATATACATGATATTCTGGTAACTATCAGATTGTTTGTTTGTTTGTTGGGATTGAAACTTGAAAGGTCTGCCTTTTTTATAATGCACATCAACCTGTTTTGCTCAGATTTCATCCACCTAAAATTAGGTACATGTACACGGCAGTGTTCAACATTTAGGATTCATACGTATCAACTAAAATCTAAAAGATAAATCATTTTAAAATGGGTCGTTGCTCAAGTTCAATGTTGTAACAGTATAGGTTTCAGACACTGGATGTAGCTTTCACCTACTAATTTTGAATCTGGTAGAGTCTAGCAGAGATTACATGGCAATCGTTTGGCTGCAATGGTGAGAGTTTTTGACCTGGTATACAACTTTGATTAGTTGAGATTTCATAAGACGATGCCGGAAAAGGGTTCGGCAGTCAGTTTAATTAAAATGCTGAAAAAGTGAAATTCACTTCGTGACATTACGTGGTGTATTCCGTTTGAATTTATCAGCACTTAGTTTGACAGAACCCGGTTTTCATCAACAAGGCGTTTGTGAAAAGTAAATATGGATGAGAATTTTTATTTCGGGGCGTGCAAATCATAGATACAGTTTTTTTTATAGGCGTACGCAGAATTTTCAAGGAGGGTGTTCATCCGCGGCCAAATCTTTGGTCACGTCAGCCGCCGAAATCTCGCTCAGCGGGTAGAAGGATAATTCAGGTCATCAATAATCTACTGTACATGGGTATGGTAGTTTGTGGCTACGTACCTGGAGTAATCGGAAAGTACATATGTAGGCCTGTTTGTAACATCATGAAAAAGTGTTAATAATAAGTTTAATAATAACATTGCTTGCCAAAGAATTTGAAGAATGAGGAGTTATTATTGGAGGTATTTGAGTTCTCCCCTTCTTCTCAGATTGCCCTTTGGTTTCAGTTTTTATGTCTTGACAATTGTTACTGAATGTAAATGGACTGATTGAATACAGGTATTTTAACTCCAGATCCTCATGTAGGGACTGACATTATAAATAATGCTGTCTCATTTAAATACCATTCTCCAGAAAGAAAAGAAAAAAGGTGGAATTTTACATCATTACGTAGCACATATAATATTTTCAAACTGAATATATTCACATGTTTTCCATTCCCTTTTTTACTATATGACAAACAAACAGTTACATGAATGATTGATCGTGTACTTCAGCCAAACAAGGGACTATAATCTATACAGATTGTCCATTGAATGATGATTTTGACATTTAACAGTGTTATCGACTACAAGATATGTTTATGTTTTATTTCATTGCTTAAACATTTGTAGTTGTTTCATTGGATAAGTTGGCCTTAAGAATGCCCGTTGGAATGACGTAAATCTAATAACAATCCTCTGAAAAAGTTTGATAGACTTGGGTGTAATACAATGTCAAATTTATTCCTGGAAAACTGTAGTCAGAGACATAAAAAAAAAAAACCAACATGGATAAGTAAATTTAACAAAAATAGTGTGAATAACTTAAGCTCTGCTGGCAGTCTAAACATTTGTTTTTGGATATCATAAGATGCAGAGTGGGGAAGTTTCTAACAAATGTAACTTATCTTTATTCAGTAACGTTTATTTTTCAGTTTTTGCATTGTATTGTAATCTAACTTGTGATATTACGTACAAGTATTGTGTTGCATTTGATCTTAACCTAGGGTACTGAAATACTGAATAAAATCAAATGGTCGCACAAACCGCACAAATCCAATTTTTTATTGAGAAATACAACTGCATGATGTATATTACATTCAATACTGTATGTGTCAAAACTGAATCTCAAATGTAATGTGTTAAGAAGTGTCATTACCATGATTGTGGTTAATACAATTATATTGGGAAATACAGTCAGTGAGATAACTGCTAACAGAAAAAAATACACAGGGTTATTGAGTGACTTCTCACGCCCAAAATGAAAATGAGCACCATAATTCAAAAAGAGCCCTATAATTGCGCAAAGAGTTTAGTAAAATGGGCATCTGAAGTGCACTGAAATCAGATTAAAACAAGTAGCTCCCATGGAAGAATAATTTCATCTTTTTACCTGAACTTGTCGCGATAATCTCTCTCAGAATAAAACAATTACAAACTGTGAAGTTAGCAACACTGTCCTTTATATGCCAACAAGCTGAGTACATTGTGGACTCTCATTATAAACCAAACCCTTGGGACCCAACGGCAAATTATCAGAATTCAGAATTTTTATATAAGGGTTGCAAAAATATAAAAACAAAAGAAAATTCTAGTGTGGGACGGGTAAAATTTGTATTCTTTATACATTATCAGACCAGTGTTCCTGTACAATGAGAGTCCACTGTACTTGAGGTCTACTGACATACTTTGTTGCATCTCAGAAAAAATGGTCCATTTACTGCTACATAGACTGTTTTTATAGCTTCATGTATGTTTCCATGTCATTATATTTTGCGAAATGTTCTGAGTGGAATATAAGCCTGGCAATAGGGAAAAAAAAAAATTTAACCAAGCGGGGCGTCGGCACGATTTCACGAAGACTAAAGCATTGAAGGGCAGAGCATTGTTCAGGGACAATACTCCTGGCTGCCCTCCAATGCTTTATCTTAGTGAAACATGCTGGTGACACCCTGTAACTAAACTATTTAATACATGTCATGGTATAATTTGTGACTCAACTACCCTCTTTATCTTTATTCCTCTCTGAATTGGGACTAGCATTGTTGTGTGATTTGTAGAGGCAATAAAGCCAGTTTCAATTCTTGTTCAGTACAAGGTGCTTGAAATACTGGTATAGTGCTAGTATGAATGTAATATGTTTTGTCCAAATATCTTTGCTTAAATGTCTGAGTAACTCCCCAACACAAGAACTGTTTTAAATTCCATGCGTGCTGGTTTTATGTATTGCTAATGTAACTGAAACTAGGAAAATGACATTTTCTATTTAATTCTATAGGCTAATTTTATTTTGCAGCTACAGTCTGCAGACTGAAAATAGCAAGTAATATTACTGGCATTTTAAAGAAAATGAAATTGTATGTATAGTGAAATTATTGATAATAATTTGGGCTCAGTGACTCGACAAACTGCATTCAATGTTGTGATTTTTATATTTTCTCACACAAAACATATAACTGTATCATGTTATAGTCAAATATTTACATATATCTGTTATATTAGATTTATAAATTCAATAATATTTAAAATGATTAATTGTTTTATTGTTATGACTTTGTGATGAATGGAGAAGTGGATGAGGGTGAAGGGAATTGGAGTGAACAATGAAAATGACTGGGGAAAATGTTAAATATATCAGAGTTCATTTAAACACTCCACAGTGGATGGCCTTCAGTCAGAAGTTTATTTAGTTATATCTTTTTCCTTTCTCTGGCGTTCATGTGGCTGTTTCTATATTTTCAGATATTCTCCATATAGTCGTGACTTTATTCCATTCCAGGAATGCTTCATAACTAATCATCCGAACTCCAAATTGCAAATTGCAATACATGTATTCATTAATGTAGCATTTATACCTTCATCTTGAAGGCACTTGCTTAGTTTCGTGATTTCATCCAACGAAAAAAAAATGTGAATGAAAACTACGCATATCCCCTGATTTGAATTAAATCAGTAGCAGTGTGTTACGTAATGAAGCTCTTGGACACCGTGCTGGACGGTGCGTAGCGATGTTTCCTGCGATGTGTCCAGGATGCTCGTAATTTTTTATCTAGGGCTGATATTACATGTCCTTCCTCATGATAATAGCATTAATTCGTGAATTTCTTGATTGAATTAAGTGATTGATTGATTTGACTTAAAGTGAATTGCTTGATTGATTGAATGATATAAGTGTATTGATTGATTGATTAAGTGATTGATGATTTGTTAAGTGATTGATTGAATTAAGTGACTTGATTGATTGATTAAGGGATTGAATTATGATTAAGCGATTGATTAATGTTTAATATTGATCATGTCTCGTACTTGATTGAGTCGCGTGAAGACTTTGGTTGGTTGGTTGCGATTGGTTGGTTAATGGTTGGTTGGCTTGGTTGATTGAGTCCTTGATTATTGAGTGAGTCCTTGAGGCATTAAGTGAGTGATGAGAGAATGTGTGTGTGTGTGTGTGTGTGTGTGTGTGTGTGTGTGTGTGTGTGTGTGTGTGTGTGTGTGTGTGTGTGTGTGTGTGTGTGTGTGTGTGTGTGAGTGTGTCGTGTGTCAGGAGGCGAGATTTCATGTGACGAGTGGGGGGGGGACGAAAACCCGAAGGTGAACAAATATAGGTTTGGCCGATAACAAAAATCTAATCAAAAATGCTGAACATAACTGAAAAAAAATACATGTATACAGTATCAAGTTTTGACAATAAGAGGGTAGGTGGGGGGACGATTCCCCCAAAAAAAATCGGTGGAGGGGGGCACAAATCCCCCGATCACCGCCCATCAGTGTAAGAAGATTGGATAAGAACATACAACTCATGCTCATAATGGAATATTTTTAGATGACATTTAGAAATTGTAAATTTTTCTGGTGAACGGTACATAGGTTGAAAAACAATTACTAATAGTATTTCAGGAATGCTGAGGGCATTTTGTAGCGTCCCGACTCGACGCTAAAACTCTGTGTTTTAATAAATAAGGTGATTCAGATTTGTTGTTTAGTCATAATTTGGTGGTTACGCAGCGTTATTAGTACTTTAACAGAACAATTCTGATGTTAAATTAATGATTCTTATCTATCTACATTCTAGACTATTTTTCTCCACTTGGGCTGAAGGAAGGCTCGCTCAATCAAGTTTCATTTCAAATCTATCCTGTGCCGATTCAGTCCATGTCACGCTTCACATATTCTCTGAATATCATCGTCCACCCTCCTACTTTGTCTGACTCCCTTCCTGCTGTGAAGCTCTGGGGGGTCAGATGGTTAATTTGTTGTCCATCGTCATCTTTACTTCTGGCCAGATGACCAGCCCACCTCCACTTTTTCGACTTAATTTCCTGTATTATGTCTACACTTTTGTTTTTTCTTCTCGATTCTGGTGCTAAACTCTGTCCTCTCTTTGTTAACGCCAATCGTGATTTCGTTCCATAGCCCTTTCGGTTACCTAAGTTTTTTCTCAGCTCTACCTCTTAGTAGTGGTCCAAGTTTCTGCTCCGTAGGAGAGCACAGGTATATCACTGGTTAAAAGTCCCTGTTTCTTAAGAGTAAGAGGGAGCTTCTCATCACGAAAGATAGAAGTAAGCTTGCAAATTTGCCAACCAACTGGATCCTTCTTTTCACTTCCTCTGCTGTGTCATTTTGTATGGAGATCTTCTTACCAAATATATGTAGTTGTCCACCTTTTCCTATGGTCTTCCCCCGAACTGTGGATAGTGCAGTCATTGAATCTTGGCTGCTCATCAAATCAACTTTTCCTTTGATATTCATTTTAATGATTTATGACAGATAAAAAATATCATTTTTTTGGTGTTGCTTTTTTAATTACTTTAAATTGAAATACTGTTTTCATGATTTTTTTGTGGATTTAAAAAAAAAAATAAAAATCTGTAATTGTTATTACCTCAAATGTATCATTTATTTACTTTAGTCATCTCATGAATCCAAATATACCTTGCTGTCACATACTGCGTTTTTGTGAAATAAATACTTGTCTGAAATTTTGGAGAATATAGTGAGAAAGAACTAAGTATCAACAAATATTTATTCCTATTATGAGACATGAAGTGTATATTGTTATCAGTGGCGGATCAGGATTTTCATGCCGGGGGGGGGGGGGGGGGCACGAACACACCAAGTTCCAAAATTAACGATTTGGAAAATAATGGGAAATGTGTCGCGAAGCCAAAAGTCCCTTTGTGGCCGGGCCAGGCCCGCTAAGGGCCCTAGAAGGTCAGGGGTTCAAAATGCTCTCTGGTGCATCTGAGCTTTACTTTGGGAATCATTTTATCCAATCAAATTAATTAACCAGTTTCAGAAATATAGGTAAAAGTCTCAGTGGGAGTGTAATATTTCTGAATTACTCAAATTGATGTCATGAACAATAAATGCGAATTGAAAAAACAACAGATGAATCTACTGGATAATGTCGTTTAAGATGATGTTTGTATATTTATCTTTATTCTAAGCATTATGAAAAATACTTAACTTAAATGATACGGTTATATGCTTCTGGGCAAGATTAAGTACACACATTGTACAATCGCTAATAATAAGTGATACATTCATGCGTGTTCATCCTCTTTCATTCGTATGTTTGGGTAATTAGACACTAATAAATAAAGTTAATGGGATGGAGTTTGAGGGGGTTCGCTTTTCAACATTTTTTCACCTTTTTCACACTTAAAGTCTACATTTTTTTGCTGTCCCTTTAGTCAAAAATCAATCCGAATATGCACTTTTAATTTGTAATTCTGGCTAATGTGTCTGTTTTAGGCTAAAATAAAAAAGATAAAAATACCACATTAAAAAAAAAAAAAACGCCGAGAGAGAAAAAAAAAAAAAAAAAAAAACTAAACTGCGGGAGGGTCTGGGCAGTGGGGGGTAGGATTTGGGGCGGCAATATACCAAGGAGCGAAGCGACAAACCCGAGCGAGCGGAGCGACCAACGGGAGGTGGGAGGGGTGTAACCCCCCCCGCAGCTTTTTGCATTTTGATGCTTGTTAATCGTAGCAAATTTGGGTGGCATTTTTTTTTTTTTATGTTATTAACTAAAACGGCAGGAATTGAGATAAGGTAGTATAAGATATTTCACAGGAGGCGAGCGAAGCGAGCAAGGGGGAGGGTGTTTGGAGGGGTCCCCCCCCCCCCCGCCCCCCCCCCCCCCCCCCCCCCCCCCCCCGCCCCCCCCCCCGCCCCCCCTCCCCACGGTCAGAGTTTTTTGGCATTTTGAATGGATTAATCGTGCATGTGGTGCATGTTTTTGGGGATTTTAGCAACTTAAAACAATGGGCTGACCCACTATTTGGTCAGTTTAAAGAAAAGTTTAACACTATTTGATGTTCGTATCGAAAGCAACATTCGGTGTTTAGGCTAAGTCCCGACAGGTCACTTGTATAAGAATGCTTACACCATAGATTAACTAATATCTATGATTACACGGACCCGAAACTATAGCCACTCTACACTGTTGTACCATGTAGGTCTGTCTCGTTTTGAATAAAATGTCAGATAGGACTCACTTTTATCTCCCACCGACTTCAGGTGATCTACAATCCATACACATTATGACCCAGGCAAGTAGCTAATGTCACAATCTACACAGATAGACTCCCGAATATCCGGCATAAGACGATTACTTTGAGTGTATACACGTGCTCATTTATACGAACGCTACTCATTTGGTCAACTGCAACGGGACACTAATCGACAGTGAAATCTATAAACATTCTTATAGATATGTAACGTTCCCAGATAAGAATATATCAATTGAGTTTAACCCGTACCCTCACATGTTTTTTATGATAACTAGTACAGTATCGCGGTGTCAGTTATATAAAGAATAAAAATAATGATGATGATGATGATAATGATGATGATGATGATGATGATGATATGGTGATGATGATGATGATGATGATGATGATGGTGAATGATGATGATGATGATGAAGATGATAATGATGATGATGATTAGATGATGAATGATTTGATGATGGTGATGTACGACTTCGACGATGACGAAACTAGACTAGGGCGATGGAAACGAACTTATAACATCCTCTGACCGGTCCTCGATCTTTTTGTCCTCTTCTTCCTCGCTCTTCATCCTCCTCCTGTTCTTTTCCTCTCTCTCTCTCTCTCCTAATCATTCATCCTCCTTCTCTACCGTCTCCTCCTCCTTCTCCTTCGTCTCTTCCTCCCCTCTTCCCAGCGACCTCCGCTTCTCAAAAAAACCAAGTTCCTTTTCGAAGAAACATTTCCCCAAAGAGGGCCTGTTTTAAGACTATTGTTCGTGAACTTGCCTAGTAGTCAACCAAAACGACCCGGCCCGTATGCCTCAAAGTTCACGTAAAAATCGTAGCTGTCGTTTATCATTTATCAATTTCATTTTCTCCCTCAAACATTGTTTTTTTCTTTCCGAAAAGGGGGTAATTTCGAAAAAACTGGGAATGCTTAACACCCACAAACGCACCCCCTCGGTAACCCTATATGGTTCGTAATGTTAGATTCCTGGCTGCAGTCACTCTCGCGGGCGTGACCTCGAAATTTTTATGATCATTCATAGTATTACACTACTTCATTCTCATTTTCATTCTTATCTATAATTTATTATTTTCAACCATAGAATAAAATAAATCGGTATAAAACAATAATTGAAAGTTATAAAAAAAATCCTATACCATAACAACGTAGGCCTACATGGGAAAAATATTTGCGCACTTGACGCATGTCCATTCGATAGAAAATAATCATAATTTTCACAAAGAATACGTTTTGACTTGATATAATTAATACTTCACTGGATGCCTGTTTACCGTATGTATCTGCCAAAATTAACCAATTTTTAACCAACATTAGTTCTGGGGTCATCTTATCAACCTCAAACAAAAAGTGCCTGAACAAATTCGGAATTAAATAAAATGAACGATCTAACTAAACTTTGTATCTATTTCTACTTCAATCACAGTAGAAAACAAATAATGTTTGATAGTTAACTCATATTCACTATAACTAAGATTAATCAATGTAATAATTTCCACATGCACCTCTCCTGTGGCAATTCCAGAGAAGCGTCCCGCAATAATCACAGATCATCCGTAAGTAATCTGTGTGGCGCAATTCGGACATAAGCCCTCTATAGGTCAGTCGTGAAAACACATCTCCATTTTTGCTCGAAGCTCGGTAGGAGCATGGAGGTAGAGAAGAACCTTCATGGTAGGAACACGGCTGGTTGACAAAACGTAATGAACCTAAGCAGTATTGGTCGAGTCATGGACTACAACGTAATGGACTTTCGCTCCATAATTAGTTCATTGCGCCTTTGTATTCCAACGATGCCTCAATAACATTAAATGTGCATATTTCCACCTCTCTTGATCGTAATGAGATATAACACCTATTTTCAAAGAATAACTAGAAGAGAAAGTTTTCAATAAACAAATTTCTATGCGCAGAACATTGCGAATGATGTATCATTTCCAGAAATGAATATGCAGTTGTAGATTGTTTTTCAGGAAATTAAACTCCCCTAGTTCTTATTTGAAACAAATATGAATTTTTGGAGTGAGAACAAAAATATTATGTATAACCAATGTTCCCGTTGATCTCAATTTTCGAAGTGAATACGGAAATTGTTCTATCATAATTAGTACACAGGCCGTTCATTAAATGTTTTGTAACCACTCCCCCTATCTCTCATGTGTAGCGGAAACCGAGCGACAACGATAATTCATATGTTCTAAGTACAATATTCGGTAGTTTCTCCTTCGCTGTTATTAACGTATTTTATAGGTATCAAGCCCAAAACATACTGTACACGTTGGGAATTCTTTTCTGTCTTGCGCGTATCTATCTCCTTGTGAAAAAGGCACCGGTTATATATTAAAATATTACAAAATCAACATCGGGCGATCTTCGCACTTCAAAGGTTCTTTCAATGAAAGAGGTCCTTCGTGTGGTCAATGGCGTGTTAGGAGATAGATTGGGATTTTAACTACCAAATAGGGGGGGGGTGGAAGGACCCCCCCCTCAAAAAAAAAAAAACAACAACAACAATCAACAGACAACAATAGCAATCTTGAATAAGACTCCTTTCGACCTTGAAAGACTTCCCCGGCCTCATTTTGTTCGCACCTTGACATGCCCGATGACCCCCCGTCCTTGAATCTACTCCATGAGCAAACTTCCTGGAGCCCATCCTTGTGGTTATGCTATTACGTTTGATATAAATATCAGTGCCCGAATCAAGAAGGGCATAGAGCGAATCAACCCTTATGGAACAAACACAGTATGGAGCACGGGCTGACTACAGGTGCGGACCAACAGTGTGACACAGTGTTGGACACAGTGTTGACACAGTATATATCCCAAATTCACCAAAGTAATACTCGTGGGGACTATGTGAAACTTGGAACATCAACATAAGTCCCTCCCACGGTGTTGTTTCCATGAGGGAATTCGCACCCCACTTTTGTTGCTGACTCCTTGTTAATCTAAAACGGAAACAAAGGAAAATCAGCACATGTTTTTTTTTTTCCTTCTGTGATTGCCCTTCCCACTTCGGAAAACCTGGAATCCGCCTCCGACTATACTTTACAATAATATTGCAGGTGCAGATTTTCCGAAATATCAACATGTCGTGGAGTGTCGTCAAGTTACAACGCTCACAAGAGAAGCTAATATGCGGGTGTTCAAAAAGTTCGTTCCACCCCTTTCTACTCTATCCAAAAGCGGCCATCTTTTGGCGATCAAATGCATAATCTCTGGCATCGCCAGGCTGCAGAAGATTGACCACAGGTTTTGCTTGGCTGGGCGATACAAAGTCAAATGGGCAATTCCAGCGTTAGGACATACATTTCACAGAGAATTTTGCAACTCAAAAGTGTCATTAAGATATACACAACCATTTATTAGAACTATATGGAATCACACACTATATGGCCCTAAATTATATACAGTGAAAGTTTCCATCCATTTCATCAACTTCGTGGTGGTAGTTACTGGACAAATGTGTGCCGTTACGAGACGATTACATTTTGGACACAGCTTTTACAATGCCTGTTATGTTCATTGAAAAGTCTGTGATTTTAAAGCACACAAGTTAAACCAATTTACTATTAAATGAACAGGTAAGGAAGTGTAAATAGGAATAAAGTAAATTTAGTGAAACAGATTTGAACATTGTTCTCTACAGCCATAATTGTGGCGTTACGGACATTACATTTGAGCGTTACGGACATTACAGATTTGTCACTTTCAATAAAAAGTGGTAGGGGCACATGACTTGTATTAATATTTTTGGTTCTTCAGAGTTTGATAGTACCCATAGACATTTAAAAAATTGGCCATACACTTTCATAGATATCTTTATTTTGAAGTTGCCAATTGAGAGTATTTTGGGTAACCCCCAACTTTATTAGTTTGTTGACTTTTTCATAGTAGAATCTAAAAGGCTAAATTTATGTCTGCAAATGGGAGTCGGTGATCTGTAAATAAAATGTAAAATCAGCCTTTTACTTTTTGTAATGATGATCAAATGCGTAATCAAAAAAATGTGTCATTAAGAAGCGTTTACGACGACATTACCACTTTTATTCATATTCAGCTAGGACATCCATACCCATGACTGAGCATAACCGATAACACTAAAAGCAAGCTTATTCTAATTTAAAACCATATGCATATAGTTCAATCAAAAAGTTCAATATGTCTTTTTACACAAATAAAGGAGGATGCTTTTCTGTGTTTTCAGACCGTACATTTATGTCAAGTGTCAGAAAAAGGTCTGTTAGAGAATATTATCATATTCTCTTCCATATCAGATTGAAAAACAGAAGTGGTACCTGTTGTCCATTGTGGGGGGGAAAAAAGAGGGTACAAATAACTCTTCCTTTTCCTTTGCTGGCTGTTACACAAGAAATTCATGGATTCCCTGTCTTTTTTTCCAGAAATTTCATACTGCATCCATCAGAAGATCCTTCTTGATTCGACAAGTACTGGCAGATGTTTTGTCTTAAATCTTCTACATGAAAAGGACCCCATTTGATAGCTATAAAGCAGGAGTTGTTGTTCCTCTTCCTCATCCTCCTGTTATTCCTCCCAGCATCACTGAAAAACAGAGTAGCACTTGCTTCAGCTTTTGATAAGCAGTTCTGTGTTTGGCAGCCATGCGAATGACAAGGGAGGCGCATAGATGGGGTAGTAGTACAAGTACATGAAGCGTAGAGGATTATAGTAGTCAAATCCAAAGTGAAATAGTGCATTGTATGCTGAAGTAATGTGCTACATGTACATTTAAGTGTAATATAAAGGTCCAAGGTATCCAACTTAGACAGATATCAACATTACAGTGTGCATCCAAAGGTATTTGGAGCTGTAAATCATGCAGCTACACTTTGATACAAAATTGTAAATGTCCGTAACGCGTGGTGTGTAATGTCCGTAACGCTTTTTTGGGGATGAACAAATGCAAATCTGAAAAAAAATTCTGGATATGTAGTGTGATATCACTTTTTTAGCTTTGGCATTTGAATTTAGAACAAAAATTGGACACAAAACATAGTGGCTGTAAAAACTTTTATATCGAAAACGTTACGGACCAATTACATTCCACGCGAGAGGGAAATCCAGACAAATTGAAATAGCCATTTTCAGAAAAGATTTATCCTTCTTGCGGTATCAGCGGTATGATGTTAAATGGTCCTCAGCTTTATTTCGGCAGTAGTAATAATTTGCTGAAAGTCATTTATAGTGACAAATTGTTCACATTTACAAGAAATAACTGCAAAACACATCTGAATGTTACTGCAATGTCTTTTACATAAATCACTGTTATTCACAATAGCTCAAAAAATTATCTTTCCGACTTGAGCCGTCATTTTTTTTCGATTAGGTCATGTTGATGTGACCCTTCCTGAATTACTTGCCAGGGTAAAAACAATGTTGTTCCTTGATTTTCATTTTTCACCTTGGTAAGCATTTTCCATTGGAATTGCCCAAATGTAGAGAAGGGGAAACTTAAACAATAAGTAGCTTTGGAGAAAAGAAGAAGAGAACTAACCCTAGAATGGGACGGCGGTGGGGAACAAATAGTGGTATAATGCTACAGGGTGTCAGTAAGACAGACAAAGTTCACGTATGGGCCCCCAATCTAAATTAGGGCGGCTAGAAGCAATGAATCTCAGCCCTCAGTAGAGTAAGCTTGGACAGAGTCGCCCATAAAATGCAAATAATTTCAAATAAATAATAAATTGGTAAGTGCCATCTTTACTAATTGCTCACTAAATCAAACTTAACAAAATAACCGATTGCATTGTGCAAAATTTAAGTTTGAAATACGATTATGCTTTTTCTGTAGGGGGAGGAACGAACGTTTGAGTACGGTATATCTCGTCTCGTTGTCACCACGTGAAGATTCAACTGTGGATTTTTTTTTTTTTTGAAGCAGGTGTAAAGACTCATATACATGATATTCTGGTAAGCTATCAGATTGTTGTTTGTTTGTGGGATTGAAACTATTAGAAAGGCATTGGGCTGTTGTTTATAATGTCAGCATCAACACTGTTGTTGCTGCAGATATTGCATCCACGACTAAAATTAGGTAGCATGTACACGGCAGTGTTCAACATTTAGGATTCATACGTATCAACTAAAAATCGTAAAGAGATAAATGCATTTTAAAATGGGTTCTTGGCTCAGAGTTCAATTGTCTGTAACAGTATAGTGTTGCAGAACACTGATGTACTGTTCACCTACTAGATTTGAATCTGGTAGAGTCGAGCAGAGACTACATGGCAATTCGTTTGGCTGCAATGGTAGAAGTTTTTGACTGGGTTATAAACTTTGATTAGTTGATGATTTCATGAACAGAGATGCCGGAAAAAGGTTCGGCAGTCAGTGTTAATTAAAATGCTGAAAAAGTGAAATTCAGCTTGCGTGACATTACGTGGTGTATTCGTTTGGCAATTTATCAGCACTGAGTTTGACAGAACCCGGTTGTTCATCAACAAGGCGTTTGTGAAAAGTAAATATTGGATGAGAATTTTGTATTCGGGGGCGGTGGCAAATCAATAGATACAGTTTTTTTTATAGGCAACGTTACGTCAGAATTTTCAAGGATAAGGTTTCAATCGCGGCAAATCTTTGTGTCACGTTCAGCCGCCGAAATCTCGCTCAGCGGGATGTGTGTGTGTGTTGTTGTGGGGGGGGGGTGGGGGGGGGGGGGTAGTGACGAAAAAAAATTACATCCAAATCCCTATATGGTCTAAATTTTTTCGTGCGCCACGCAGGCCGCCGAAAATTGCTCACCGGGGGGGGGGGGGGAGGAAAAAAATAATCACAAAAAAATGCACGGCTAAATTTTCCCGTCAGTCTAAAGAAAAATCACCATTTATTTCCATGTGTTCCAATTTGATTTAAAAACCATCCTTTGACAAATGTTTCCGGAAGGGGGGTTTTTGGGAGTGATTACACCCCCTTTTGCACAAGGGGGGTCGTTTGAACACCCTAATAACACCCTGCGTACGCCTTTGCAGTCCTTAAATTGTGGAGTTCCGCCCCACCCCCCTCCCCCCCACCTGGACACGGACGT
>JZLH01S0419972.1:15497-26288 GCA_001188425.1 Eucidaris tribuloides
ATGATAGTGAAAACACTCTAAATAGCAGCACTAAATGTGGTGTTTATGGTATTTTTGTTGGGGGGGGGGTGTTAAGAGTACAGTACCAGGTTGAAAAAAGGGAAAGGTTTCGATCATTTCATCATTCGTGGGTATGTAGTAGTACTGGACAACTTGTGTGCGTTAGCGACATTAGATTTTTTTGGCATACAACAGCTTTTTGATAAAGGCCATGTGTCATTGAAAGTCTGTGAGTTAAGGAATGAAAACACCCCCGAGTTAAACCGTGAATTCAAGATAATTGAAAGTTAAGAGAAGTGTTAATATAAAATGTAATTTAGTGGAAGCAGATGAATCTGTTCCTGTACACCAGCCATAATCTGTGGCGTTACGTCGACATTACTTTGAGCGTATTAGGCATTACAAGATTTCGCTCCACAACTTCTAAGTGGTAGGGGTCACTGATTGATTATATCATTAGGTTCTGTTTTACAGTTTGATAGTATCCGATAGACATTTAAAAATGTTGCGAATAGGACTTATTCATGATATCTATTTATTTTTGGAAGTTGCCATTTGAGGAGTATTTGGGGTATCCCTAACTTTATTAGTTTTGTTGACTTTTTTTATGTAAATCTAAAAGGTTAATTATGTCTGAAATGGTCGGTGTCTGTAAATAAGTAAAATACTCTTCATTGACTTTTTGTAATTGCTGATAAAATGCGTAATCTAAAAAGTGTCATTACAGAAGGTTACGGGACATTATACTTTCATTCATATAGCTAGGACTTCACACCCATGAAGTGAGCATCACTATCTGCTAATACTTTTTATTCTAATTACAAATGCATAATAGTTCAAAAGTTCATATGTCTTTTGTAAACAAACAATAAGGATTGCTTTTCTGTGTTTAGACGTAATTTAGACAAGTTGAAATGGTCTGTTTGAAGAATTTATCATATTCTGCTTCATTCAGCTTGGAAAACAGAGTGGTTCGTTGTCTTGTGGAGAGGAGTAGCAATAATCTTCCTTTTCTTTGGGCTGTGGGCTGTGTGACAAAGAATTCATGAATCCTGTGTCTTTTAGACATTTCATAGCCGGCATCCATCAGAATGGTTTTTGATCACAAAGTACTTGGGCATATTGTTTTGTCTTAATTCTATAATGGAAAAGGACCCATTGGAGGCTATATCATGAGAGTGTTGATTTATCTTACTATACTACCTGTTATTCTCTAGCATCCACTGAACGGTACCTGCTCAAGCTTGATAAGGGCGTTGGCTGTGTTTGAGCCATGCACGATCAGGGAGGGGTGGGATGTAGACAAGTCATGAAAAGCTGTAGAGATTGTCATCCAAAGTGAATAGTGACATTATTGCTGAGTATGTCTACATTAATGTTAGATATAAGGTAGGTTCACTTGTGCGATATAAAATACAGTGTTGAATCCGAAAGTATTTGGACGTAATACATGCAGCTCCTTGTGATAGAAATTGGTAATGTCCGTGAGCGTTGGTGTGTAATGGTAGTAAGCTTTTTGGGGGGATGAACGATGCAAATTTTGAAAAAAATTGGATATGTTGTTAATATCACATTTAGCTTTGCATTTGAATTTAGAAGAAAATATGGACGCAAAGGTAGTGTCTGTAAAATTTTATATCAGAAAGGTTACGGCATACACTTCAGCGAGGGGAAATTAAGACAATTGAAATAGGCATTTTTTCCAAACGATTTATTCTCTGCGGTATAGGGGTAGATGATGTTAAAATGAGTCTTCAGCGTTTTATTTGGGATAGAAAATTTCCTGAAAGCATTTATGAGTGATAATTTTTCACGATTACAAGAGATAACTGCAAAAAACACTCGAATTACTGCTGTCTTACATAATACTTTATTTTCAATAGCTCACAGAATATCTTCGCCTTGAGCGCATTTTTTTATTAGGTCATGTTGATGTACCTTTGATACTTTGTGAAAAATGGGTTCTGAATTCGATGTTAAATCACGTAATTTTGCTTGAAACTCAACAATATATTTTTACTGAAGTTAAATGTAATGTTGAATTTCAGTTCCAAATTGTAATGCCCCCTTAATACCTGTTTTATGTCACGTTTCCAGCCACCATGTCCATGTTGGAGTCTCCTCACAGTGTCCAGATCGTCGATGACTCGCACCGTTTGACCAGTACAGAACGAATGTAGCTTAAATGAAATAAAATCACGCATGTCAATATCTAAAATCCATTGTATGCAACAGTACAAAGACGTTTTATTTCAAACGTTCGTGTTATTTTAGGCATGTACGTGATATTGAGCAGAGCCACGCCACATCAAACGAAAAAAATACAGGCTTCCCAGACACCGAGATAACACTTTAACATTTTAACAGTTTAACCAGATAACAGTTTAAGGCATGTAGGCCTATTTTTGAAGATTATGCTATACCAACGACGTGTAGTTGCTATATATTCAGCAATGCATATGTAAACATTGATGTGTCATCATCTATTCAATTGAATAAATAATTCATTTTTTCCGTTATTTATGTGATATAATTATAGTTCTATTCATAGGCGTACGCAGAATTTTTCCAAGGGGTGTTTTTCCGCGGCCAAATCCTAGTTTCCACATTTTTCCCGGTCATTTTTTTCCCAAAATCCCCTAAAAATCATTTATTTCTCATTTTCAAACACCCCTCTTTTCACGAAAAAGGGGGGTGATATCGTGAAAAGGGGGGATTTCACGTGAAAAGGGGGGTGTTTGGGGGCGTTAACACCCCCCTTCGGTAAAAGGGGGAGGGGGGGGGTTTGAACACCCCAAACACCCCCCCCCTGCGTACGCGTATGGTTCTATTGATAATTTAATTCATTTTTGCCGAACCCACTTCACTTTCTTGAGGTAACACTAGATTCCAATTGTCGTACACTTCTAGGAACTTTAGAAATCCTTCGTCTTTTGAGAATCCCTACAAAAAAGTGTTACATGTATCTAATCATTCAAGAATCAACCAAGGTTCCCGTGAGAGCTACTTGGCGACCAATTGGAGACTCGAGTCTCCGGGGCGTCGCCATGACGTACCCTGGAGACGAGATATGTCGGGTCGCTGACGAGTCGCGAGAAGATTAACCAGCAGGTCTCTGAAGCGTTTCCATAACGTCGCAGAAACGTCTCCAAGACCTCTTCGACACCAATTAGAGACTGAGGACTGGAGAGATGTCGCCGCGACGTCCCTGCGGCTTCCGACCGAATTGGTTTTCATCTTTTCTGGAGATGTATCTGCTGAGACTTCACGTTGGTGAAAGCGCAAGCCAGTTCTTGGTCTCCCGAGTCGCCCTAACATTATTGCTAATAGTTCTAAACACTCTGTGGACAACCCTTATTTCTTTTTTGAAGAATATGTATAGGTTTTTCATGTGGTACAGAATAAAAGATCATTTGCAGAAACCCTTTAACGAATGTAAGAGCGCAAATACCCAACTACAGGGAATACATCTTTGTAGAAGGATGAGAGCATTCCAGTTTCTAGCAGAGATTCTGCGACAGAATGCAAGAAAAAAAGCATTGCTGTTTTCATTCAATTCTTGTAATGGGACTGTGGTTTTGGAACTGCCTACCTTGGTCAAAGCTGAGGGATTTACAGTCCAAGTCTCTCCACTTTGTTTGAAATGTACCACAAAGTCCCCATGGTCAGTTCGTTTCTTCACGTATCCCTTTTTACGAAGTTCCTGTTACATGAAACAATCGTACATGTAGGCAAAATATCACTTCAATATCAGCTCAAGGGATGTCTCTTTTTGCGAATGCAAATCAAGTCGTTCCAAGTCATTGATTATGTGGCAAATTCCAAATCAAGTCACAATTCATTTAGCAACTGATCAAGTAACAACTCATAGAATGTAATAACAAACTTGAGTAATGACTACATTCCACATCGCGTTTGCCCCCAACATTTTCATGGGGGGATCGCCCCTACCCCCCCCCCCCCACGAATCGACGCCTCTGCATTCAGCTATTTCACATGTTTGTGTTTCGATCTCTCTTTTTTTTATTTATTTTTAATATTTAAGTCGACCACAACGTTATCAAAATTCTGGGCAAGTTATTAAAGTATTACGTTTGAATCAGAAATGTGCATAATACATCTGTAAATTTTCATAAAAAACAGAAGAGATTTGACTCACGGGAATGATTTTAGGAGTCCATATGTAATGCCCCTTTTGCAGTCTCTCTAGCTCTCGTTGGTCCACAGTGATGACGACCGTGTCTCCTTCGTCGATAAGTTCGGCATCTCCTATACAATTTCATTACGTAATACTAACATGAAAATCCATCTTTTATGCAAATGAAATGAGAATCAAGAGTTGATTGTTTTAATGTCAGGTGCATGATAAGTAAGATATTGATCACCATTGCGTCTGGGGCAACAAGAAGAAAGAATGGTCGAAAGGCTACGAACAACGGACTGTCGTCAAGGATCGAGCAAAAGGGTGGCAAAAACAAGGACCAAGTGAGAAGTACTGTAGATCAAGGCCTCGTGTGTCCAGGCAGAACAAAGAGGAAAGATAAGCAGATTGGTTAAGATGTGACAATGTAAATTTACTTGCAGGTTTGAAGAGGACTGAAATAATTATACTCCATTTCTTAAACAACGAGGACATGCAGATAAGAGAAGCAACTCAAACAATTCTGAACTCAAGGGAGAATAATCCTCATTCCACAACATGGATTATTATTATTTCGTATTATAATTATGTACGAGGTGAACAAAGTCCTACGACACAATGATAAAACATAACGATAGAAAGACGTGTTGCCTTTGTTCTTATATCTCAATAGGGATCAATGCACACAATTATGCCAACTTATTGATTACCTAGTTGGGGCAAATGACCTTCGTAAACACGCCCTCCTGAGGCAGGAAGTGTACAGGCAAGTTCTGCGACACCGTCTTTGCCTACCCGACGTCGTGTGGTCACACCGGAAGCGGAAGTGACGTAAGAGCAGCCTTCCTTTCTATCTTCGCGATAGTTTTTACCTTCGATGACATTCCCAAGTTCACCTTTAAAAAAATCAGAGGAAAGTCAAGTGAAAATGCACAAGGATTACAAAACAAATGAGAGAATTAATATTCAAGTAATACAAATTTTTTTTAAAAGCAGGCACATAGTAGCTATCCCAAAGTCCTAAAGTAATATCATTATATCTCTACGAACATGGCATTTGAACTCTCTAAACACAGTCGACCAATAAGTAACCGTAAACTTACTATCATCTTTTCCCGTGAACCAACAAGGCCACTTCACCACACTTGCTCCCGGAAAGATTCCCATCATATCGATGTGGTGAGACGCATTCCTTGGCGGCATCTTAAGACTGAAACAAAGCAATTAATTGAATTATTTTGACTTGATTGGTTCTATTTTATTTGCAGTTTGTTATTATTATTGTGTTTTAAATATATGTTTCGTTTAGACTTTGCTTTTGTTTGCTTGAAATGACATTAAAGGGACCAGCAAACTATACCCGTGTGTATTTTATAAATTGAAAATGAGGATGTTAGCACTGTCCTCTCTCACAATTAATATCTCGAATGTTTATGTTCCGCTGTCACATCGTTTATTCCTTTGCGTAAAACAGGGCTAAAATATAATTAGGCTGTAAACTATAATTATCTGCGCAAAATTAACACAACTGGGTATCTTGTATTATTTGCCGCAAGAGGTAGTAAGAAGAATGAGGGGACGAAGAAGAAGAAGAAGAAGAAGAAGAAGAAGAAGAAGAAGAGTGTGATCAGTTAATGTCACGGACGGACACTTTAAAAAAATGACCATTACTGAAGGCCTAGGGAAAAAATGACAAGATATGAAGGGTTGCTGTATGATTTATTGTAGAGGTACTGTACAATGCTAAAACTTTCCCTAGGCTTTCAATAATGGTCATTTTTTAAAATGTCCGTCCGTGACATTAACTGATCACACTCAGAAGAAGAAGAAGAAAGCAAATAAGAATAGGAGAGGGGAGAAGAAGGAAGAGGAGAAGAAGCACCTTCATACATAGAACAAGCGTTCAATAAATTACCCCATTGAAGTGTCACAGTACGTGTTGACTCGCATGAAGGCGTGGTTGACATCGTGTTTGTCCATCATATAACAGTCCGTACAGAGATCGATGCCGAAACATTCCGTACATCGCCATCGAATTCCCTTGATTTCATCATCCCCACAGCCATCACACCAGATTTTAAAATGGAATGTTCCTGAAATGGCAATGTAGGAAAACAAATTGAAACAAACTCAATATCAATTTATTTTGTGAAATATCTGTGCGTATAATGTGCACTTACTCAGACGTGTTAGCTGTAGTGCTGGTTTGCTTAGAAGAGTGAAGTATAAGAAGTACTTACGTCACATTTTGACGAAATCGAGTTTGTGATTGCCTTGAAGTCGTTACCTACTGGGAATTCTTTTGAATAAAAAAATGGTCAATTTGACCCTTCCCTTATAGTAAGGGGCAATCCGGGTCAAATTTTCAACTTGGTATTTTTTTTTTCAAAATGTATCTTAAAGGCAGGGGATCTCTTTTACATGCCTAAAAATTAACATTGTGTAAATACAATGGCATTAAGAAGAAAATGCCATTTGGAAACCTTTAGCAAAATACAGGAGCTAGAAGCTCAGTTTTTTAGCTCAGGAATTTTAGTGACCATTAGACTCTGATTTGAATTTTTTCTCGCGAGAAAAAAAATCCTACCATAGAACGTACACTAAACGGCTATTGTTTTTCTTTCGCATTTTTCAAATTCTGGGTAATAAGTGACCCCCAAATTTCACAGTCATGCCTTTGATCAATAGCCTAAGGGTATGGCTTATCTTTTCCTGGTCTGCGGGTATGTTTGCAAATGAGATCCACAGCCTTTAAATTACTCGCCTCATCACAGAGATTAAGAAAGTATATAATTTATCATGTACTTTGTGTTTTGTTAATGAGATATGGAGTCTCTTCCAGTCAAAGGTCAAATGAGGTAAACTACATATCAAAATGATTATCTTACTGAGGACATTACAAAAAATATATGCAATTAAGAACATTTCACTTTCATTTATTCGAGAAATGCATTTGTTTTATTCAGACCCTTATCTGAACAGCAAGGAGTATAGTTCAAAATATTGATTATTAATTTAATCGCTTATACATCAGGTTTGATAAAATAGACTTATATCATGATAAGCAATGTCATCCAATTTGCAGGAAAATTTCAAATGATTGTGACTTTACGAAATAAAAAAAAACACTTTGAAGGTTGATATCTCAAAAGTTTTATTATGTGACTTAAGTACTTCTTCCACTACAGTCTTCGATTATGTCGAAGATCAAATTTGAAAAGTGAAATGAAGCGAAAACAATTTACAAGTTATTTTACATCAACTTTTAGCGGACGTTTACAATTTTCAGGTTAAAATATCTCTTGTTTTCACTAAATTACATACAAGGGCTGTGGAGTTTTAAAGGTAGGGAATCTCATTTGCAACCCTCCCATAACACAGCAAAACATTATTCATGTCCTTAGGCTATTTATAAAGGACTTGCCTGTGATATCTGAAGAACAGAAATTACCTAGATTTTATTAAATGCGCAAAAAAATCAATAGTTTTGAGTGCAAGTTCTCAACCCCACCGTTTCAAATCTCATTTCAGGCCTATTATAGTACTAATATAACACCAGACGGCTGACCTACTTTTGTGCTGGCATATGTTCATTCATTCATTCATTTCATTTCATTTTATTTAAACACGGTAATAAAAAGAACTTGCATCAGTCAATACCGGCTGTTTTTCAGCAAGTCCGTGCTGACAATATTTACAAATATGAACATTCAATTAATTAATCAGCTATATCAAAAACAATACATACAAAAATAAGCAATTACATTAAAATATATATTATATAAATTATACACTAACATAAATAAACATGAACACTTACAAATAAAACTAAAACGAACTAATTAAACACAACCCTATACAAAAGCGGAAAACACGGGACAACAAAAGTAGACAGACCTAAACTACAATTAGAAAATCAATATGGTTCAAAGTTGATTAGACGTACCAGTACAAGTATTGTCACATGACCCCTACAATTCGTTTAGTTTACATTTAAATGGCACGGAACTGCCATTATTTTTATATTATCGAGGATATCATTCCCATTCTTTACTCCCTGTGTACACTAAACTCTCCGTTTGTAATTGGTGAAAAACCTGCAGGACTCGATATTAGTATAGTTGCGTCGAAGATTGTAGAATTATGTTTTGAATTTTGGGGGAATAATTTGAGCAGATTAATGTGGGATACAATCCGTGACCTCATCCTTATACATAATGTGTAGCATTCGATGTCTTTGACGTTACCTCGAATTTTATGAACACCAGTTTGGTCGTAAAAGTAATTGTGTTAAGCACAAAAAGAATGCACGGTCATCTACGTGCACTTAGCTCTCAGTGGCACTGTCCATTGAGGTGAGGAGAGACCTGGATGTTCTTTCTCAAACAAACAACTAGTACTACTAGAAGAATTTTTGTGAATAGAGACAAAAAAAATCAAATCGAAGTCTAACGGTTACTAAATTCCACTAAAAGTGTGTTTCTATATAGCTTCTACTCTTTGCTAAAGGTTCTTAATAGTATTTTATTTTAAATACCAGTGTATTCGCACAATGCCAAATTTTAGGCATGCAAAAGAGAACACCCGGCGATTTAACGGTACTGAGAGGGTTAACTGGGCAGTTAAATTCGCAGACAGGACCCACCTGCTGGTTTACTGTCAAAAACAAGTAGATCGTACGCCCTCTCGTGTCCTATTCTGTATAGCCCTTTTGCTCCGTTATCCCATTGAACCATCACTGTGCCATCGGGTGGCGGTGGTATCTTTGTATCTTGCACCCTGACGACTGTTCCCGAGTGACCATGGCCGCCATCTTGATTTCCATATTTCCAGTCGACCTCCCGAATGACTCGTAGACCAATCTTTAGCTCCATTATGTAACTAGCAAAGAACAAAACTCTTTAAAAAAAAATACGCAATCAGACAGACTCGGAAGGTCTGGGTCACAGTTGGAAATGGGTCAGTTATGACCCAGAATTGTGACCGGATTTGACCCTGATTTTGGTCAGACTTTAATCAGGGTTTAATCAGGGTCAACTTTAACCCCGTTTCCCGACGTACCCCAAGAGATCCTTCCAGAGTCAATTCGACCCCGTGCTTTCAAGAGTGTAAACAACAAAACTATTCCCATTCAACAATTCCTCAATTTCATACAGAGACATCAAGGTGGATTGAATCTAGAGCTTTTTTTAAAGGAATTAAATAATACAAGTGTGAACAAATTTAGTGATGATTTTTTCGAAAATTTGAAGAAAACTGTATGCCACGCTGTGAAGATAAAAACTCTGCTTTCATTGCAAAGAAAACAATTTCTCAGAAAATTCAACTTTTCATGAAAACTAAACACGTCATCTTCTTGTTTCCTATGTTTATTTCAGGCTATGAATCTGCATATTATTAACATGGTGCTAGATCAAATGTTTTTTGAGCGCAGAAAAAAAGGAGACAGTTATGGACATATTCAATATTGTTCTGGTATTATATCACATAATTAATCGGCGTTGGAGACGGTTTGATTATTCTTCACAGACCCCAGTCCAAGATGTTTCATTCATATTGGCTTCAACAGTTTGAGCAGAATTGCCTACCGGAAAAAGCACAATGTTGTCCACAGTGTGTTTACATTGTGACATGACTGTGAACACAATGTGGCACATGTGAATTTGGCCCATTTTCACAGTGTGACACTGTGGTCACTGTGTGCTCTTAGAGGTCACACTGTGACGACCCTGTGTTTTTTTAGCCACTCTGTGAATTTGGCTCATTTTCACAGAGTGACACTGTGATCACTGTGCGATCACACTGTGATGACATTGTGTTCTTTCCGGCAGGGTTGCCACACAGAACAGGGACAAAATACAAATTTCTGCATTTAAAACAAATGTGTTTGAATGGCATAACCAAATATGCTCAAGTTTTTAATATCATAAAAATAATTCAACAAAATCGTTTAAGATAAAAGCATATTTATGGTTGCTACCTGGCTTTTGTGTGGAAATAATGGATGTTTATTTCCTTTATTGGCTAATTTTGAGCAGGTATTTAAAGACAAAATGACCCATGTAAAAAATGGCATGTGTATTGGTTGTACAACGATACATCTTGGTGAGGCAATTTAAGTGTGATTGTAGAAATGGGTGGCTTTAATCCCGCAGCAAGTAACTAGACTAAATTCCCGGGGGGGGGGGGGGTTCGCTCTCCACACGGCCTGCTACGCACCCGCGTCCAGAAAAAGCGTCGTAAAGGGTCCCTTTTCCGGCCCTCGGGCGTCGTCGACGTCTTTTGGGAAAAGGGTAGCTTTTTTCAGCACCGTTCGCTGGCAATCGCCACTTAGGGTAGCCTTTTCTCACATGTCACGCCATTTAGGGATACTAATTTGGCTATGTAGATTACGCTATTTAGGGGTGCAATATTTTGGTGGATCTAATATCATCTCCAACATGAATATTTGATAATTAGGAGAATTATTTATGAATAATGTTAAGTGAACCTCTTCGGGTTGCGCAATGTACAATAATGTTTTAGATGAGGACACTTGGTTGGGGTATCGAATTAGTGGATTCCCTGTTCACGCCACTTAGGGTATCAGAATAAGTGGATTTCCTGGGAGTCACGCCACTTAGGGTAGTTTTTCTGATGTGTTACGCCAT
>JZLH01S0420045.1:0-11979 GCA_001188425.1 Eucidaris tribuloides
ATCATTGAGAGTGAGACCTAATTGTGGTATCATTTATCCAAAATGAGCTCTAACAGTGCTGATCGTAACGCTGCTAGGAGTAGGAATTTAAGATTACAAAAACCCTCTGGTCGGAAAAGGTGAGTATTTTTACCACACATTTACACTCTCATTGAAATTAATGTCAAGTAGGACTGAGGCAGAGTATGAATAGCTGGTTGCAAATCAACAATTAACCCATCGATGACCTGTATATAGCATATGCATGTGCCTGACAAGAGTTTCGTCTTCTTGCGGTGATCCTTGTCTGGAATGTAACCACGGTGACACTGGTAAAATCAGCTGCTAGAAATGTGTGTTTCTAACTTTCTAGTATATTTATTTGTAAGTGGTAAAATAATAAAAGATAATAAAAATTCAAAATTTAAAAACAAATGTAGAAGACAATGTACATTACATTTCTTTCAATCTTGTACAGTATTTATCTTGCTGTTTGATGCAGTGTTGTGCATGAAAAAATATGTCACTTATTAATGATTAATCTTATTGGTGTTTCAATACTCAGATATGGTTAGTATTCATTTAATTTGCTGAAAATTATCCTTAATAGAAATGTATATTTACTGTTGAATTGTTGCTTTATCTTTCATGTAGGACAAATTCTGTAATCATCATTGAGATATCGGGGAAATCCAGCAGCCCTACCGGGGGCAAAGGAGGAGAAAACGATGCCACCATGGGCTCCATCCCACAGATATACACAGGATTCGGACGTCTTTACATTTGAATGTACAGACACAATGGAAGGAATCCTTGGTCGTCATTCAGGAACTCTACAAGTCAAAGTCTCTGTGCGACTTCACCCTAAAGTGCGGCGAGGCATCGTTCTTGTGCCACCGACTAGTACTCGCATCATGCAGCCCCTACTTCCGTGCCATGTTTACGTCGGAGATGGTTGAGAGCAGACAGAACAGTCTTGAAGTGAAGGACATTGATGAGAAGTCACTCGAGGCGCTTGTCGGGTTTATGTACACATCGAAAATCGTTCTGAATGTGGACAATGTGCAGAAGCTGCTTTTCGCAGCGTCGCTGCTGCAAATGGACGTTGTCGCCAAGGCTTGCAGCGAGTTCATGCAATCACATCTCCATCCGTCAAACTGTCTCGGAGTGCGCACTTTCGCGGACCAGCACGGATGTGTCAATCTGTCGGGTGCGGCGGACTGCTATGCGCACGAACACTTTCTTGAGGTCATAGCTCAGGATGAATTCTACATCATAGACTGTCAGCATCTCATTGAGTTGATAGCGTCATCGAACATTGTCGTGGATAAAGAGAGTCAGGTCTACGACGCAGTCATGAGATGGGTCAGGTATGATCTACCCAACAGAGAGAGATACTTACCAGAACTAATGGCAAAGGTAAAAGGGTCTTTCTACTTCCAGAAATTCTTTGTTATATGTTTTTTTGCTGTCTTTATATTCCTGTTAAAATCAAGGAAAGGCATAAATTTCCTACTTTTTTCTTGCCCATCTTTATGTTTATAAGCACCCCAATATTTTTACTTCATTGTTTATGACGTGGTCATGAACTTTACTACACTTTTTTTTCATAACAATCCACAAATCCAGTCAAAATTTCAAGCTTTCGAAAGCCAGCAAAAAATGTGTGGTATATTGTCACAGGTGAATGTACTGTATGGCGAGTTTATATTTGTGTATATCACCAAACAGATAAGGATTTACAATGTGGAAATTGTATGTTTATCTACATGTAGGCTGCATGCAGAGAATTAAAACATGTGACTTCCTCATTTCTATGAAGTGTTTCATTTCCTTTTTACTGCCTTTAACCAGTTTATCTACAGGCATGATCAGCTTTGAGTAGGAGATTTACCTAAAGGTCCTTGGTTGAGTTCATTATAATCACATACAAAACAATCTGGGAAATTTCAGAAAATTCACTTGTCACTCTTGATTGGGGACTTGTGTCCTGTTAGTCTTAAGTATTTAAACCATAGTAAAATCCACAGTTTAAAACAACAGTTGATCCAAAAATACATTTAGCTTTGTCATCAACATCATCACTAATCCATCATTGTCATCACCATATTTGGTTCCCCATACTATAGTTTCCCAAAGTTGAGCTCAAAAAGTTTCTGAGATTTTAGTGGTCCACTAAGTACCGGTTACACTGTTCTGTCAACGATTTTATAGTAATTTTGGAATTTTGCTTTTTTTCCCCCAAATTTTGATTGATTTCTTGATTGAAACATTCAGCATATATAGTCGGGTGTCCCGCACCTCGCCATAGTTAATGTTTTTGCATATTTTGTACTCGGTATGTCATCCAAATTCTATGAAATTCTACTCACATAAAAAGAAAATACTGAAGACTCCAATAGAATAACAAGTTCAGTGATCGATGCGATCGTTTCCTAGCTATCACCGTAAATGCGAATGATGTCATTTTACTTGTGCGTCGGAATTGAGGCCCGCACCTCGCCACCCCGCTCCGCCATAGACAATGCACGTTAAGGACGCGCACGGAGGTTACACTGATCTCTATGTAAAAACATCAACGCATAGCTGTAACACGCGTTTCTGATTACTTTTATGTTTTTCGATCCAGAATTCCCCGTTTTGTTTAATTTTGCGTGGTTTTGGAATATCGTGAGAAGTGTTTAGCGTCCTGCACACAGCCACATGCGTATTGTTTGTTAAGCGCGCTTCTATTCCATTTTACGCGGGGTGGCGGTATTGGGGCCCCTGGCGAGGTGCGGGCCCCCTACTATAAGTGTAATATCACAGGTACATATTTAGGTACATGTAGGGTGCTTGAAGTCTTTATATTCAAAACTACCAAGATGTGAACTTCCAAGTTTCAGAAACATGTATGTACTCCAGAAATCAGGATTATAAGTAATAACTAAATATGTATGGGGACTGGGATCATTCCTTGTTAACATGTAGGCTTTCATGTAGGTCAGAGCATTGAAATCATTGAACTGAAAAAGAGTAACAGAACCTTCTGGTGCCAACAAGATAGGGTCAGGACTATTTTGGAAACAATGTAAAAGTAACATGCATCTATCATAGCAATTATCTGATCAGATTTCTGTTTGGTTATAACCTGTTACTTGGCAGTGATACAAACAGTACATGTAACACTGTACAATGTATGTTCTACTCTACATACATGTACATGTACACGCACATGTACATGTACATGTTATCATTTCTGAACCGTTGTCTCAAGAAAAAATGCTGTTCATGACATGGGAGATAAATCTGAAATTTAAAATCTTAATATGGACCAGAGTTGCCAGGTTTTCCGATTCTCAAACGGCCAAATTACCCCAAATTACCGGCCAAATTCAGTGAAAAAAGGCCAAATTCGGATTTGATGCATTTTACAGGCAGCATAGCCTAGATTTGGTTAGAAATAACATTGTGATCAATTTATAACACCTTTGAAACCTCTGCTGCAGCCGAAAATTTGAGTGCCGCCGTTTACGCGGAACCAGATTTTTCACGTGAAATACATGCGCGCCGCTACTTTTCGATCCTTGTGGCACATATTTTACTGAAAATCCCCGGAAAATAGGGTTTTATAATGATTTTTTAATGTGTCAGTGAAAAAGGCCAAAAAACGGCC
Source organism: Eucidaris tribuloides (assembly GCA_001188425.1). Taxonomy (NCBI): domain Eukaryota; kingdom Metazoa; phylum Echinodermata; class Echinoidea; order Cidaroida; family Cidaridae; genus Eucidaris; species Eucidaris tribuloides. The sequence goes on from JZLH01S0420045.1 coordinate 3,635, forward strand.
AAAGAGCCATTTGGCCGGCACTTTGAATTCTTCCCGGCTAAACGATATAAAAAACGGCCAAATTTGGTGTTTTTGGCCGGAAAAAGGCCAAACTGGCAACCCTGATATGGACTTATGATTTGAGAGTCACAAATTAATAAAATGCAACATACCCTGCACAGTACAAGTACAGAACCATATAAAAATTACAAGTCAGTCATCTAGATTGTATCTTAAATGATGCTTAGTTAGTGTTAATACATTTCTTGACTAGATTTTGTTGTGACTTAAAATGAGTTCTGAGGTCACTTGTTCCTGAATTTTGAGAGTAAATGATTTTTGTGACAGACAACAGTCATGTAATGATTCATAAGTATAATCCAAACATTGACATCGTAAGTTTTGTCTTCATGAACTCTTGATGTCATAACTTGTGTAACAAAACAACTTTTGTTTAAAAAGCGGAGAAAAATATTTAGCGTTGTGAAACACAAACACTGAGAAGTTGTAATGGAAACAAAGGTGTTTTTCTCCATGTCAATGAATGGATTAAACCACAGATCTATGTTCTGAGAATCGTCACACATGGTGAACTTGGCTCTATTATATAGGCACACTTACTAGAAAGGTTACTAGGGTAAAGGTTATAGCAAAGATGGATAGAATAGCGACTACTCATCTGAAACTGATTTTGAAATCAGAAATTCTTTCATATTCAAGGTTTTCCAGATACAGAAGGTTTCTAAAAATGATGTATGACATTTGTAGTCTGAATGTGTGTACAGCATGTATGCATTCTTCTTTAGTACTTCATTCTCCATTGTCTTCTCTCCTTTCTCATCCCCCCCCATGAAAAAAAACAATAAAAACAACAATAACACTAATGATATGTGAAGATACAGTACACTTGTTAACTCTTTCCAAATCCGCATTTGAAGACACTATATAACACTGTGGAAGACCCGTTTAAAGAATTGTCGAACTTTGCTATCTGACATATCTGACAGTGTCTGAATAGACAAATAAACACCCTAGAACACAAAAGTTTGGACAGTTACGCTGTCACTAGTGCAATATGTGCAGATACACATTGGCACATTAATTACTCTCAGCCGATAGGAAATTCTGCAACACAGCAGTCTATGGGAAAAACCTGAAATGGTCTCTCAATGATTTTCACTTTTTTAAAGCATTTAATTTTTTCAGGGCTTCATTTTTAGACGTTATCAAAGACACTGGTAGCATGGGGAATCATGTAGCTCATATTTTTTAAACTGGAAACATTGTTATACAATGCCTTTAAATTACAGAATTCTGTCTACTTTAAAAGTCAAAATTAATTTGTGTTTTATGTTAATCTAGATCAATACCCTTTCAATGCCCTTTTTCAGACAGTCATGGTACAAGTACACTAAATACAGTACACTACACATACATGTAGTTACCCTGGAGATACAGTACTAAACATGAAACAGCATGACATGAACATCATTCTAAGGTTACACAGAGCAGCCCCCCCCCCCCCACATTCCTTTTATGTTTTGTTTCATAACCACACAGTTGTGTAGCGATGAATGACATTCCATGTTCGTTTACCCCCAGCAATTCACCCATGACCTTTGACCTCAGCACAAGTTTTTACACCTATTGCATGCAGCTCAGGAGAGGTCTCCAATGTCATGTGGAGGCCAGTGTCATTTTCAGAAATTCCTGACAGAATTTGTAAATCTCTTGTGTTTACCAACAATGTAGTAAAGTCCAGTGTGTTTTTCGGCAAAGAAAATCCAATATTTTGCTTCTAATTACATTTGGGTACTAAATGTATGCAACATTTTCTGCATATGTACAAATTATTGCAGCCCACACATCTGTTGGTTTGGAAATGCTTTCTTTGATGCTCAATATTTTATGGCTTGGAATTAACCACTTGTGTAGGAATCTGTAATGTGAAACTATTGAGTCAATAAATCTGTAACTGACAGTATCATTAATTATCATTGAACAAAACAACTCTCAATCCCAAGTGTTTTTTTCCGCATGCAGTAGTATATTCTTGATTTCTCTTTGTATCATTTAGGTTTAGAGGCTTGACTATAAGTACATGTACTTGGCCTGACTGCCAAAACCAAATCTAAATTGTTTTATTAAGACAGGAAAAAATATCTTCAAAACACTATCATGTATTTTTTATTAATACTGCTGGTAAGTTCTAGCAATCAACTAAAGCATGTTAGCTATAGAGTTGCACGACTTCTGCATTTTAGAGAGTCGACTAGTCGCCCACCAATAGTCGCGACTCCGACTATAAGTCAACTATCGGTGTTCCAACGTCTTAGTGTGTTCAAGATTGGTGGTGTGGGGTGCATGGGTGTCGCAGTCAGAGTCGCAGTGAGTGCAACGTATACGGCAACACATGTATGATAGGCAGCATTGCACGATTATAGGTTGATCCAAGTACATTTTGGCAGTTCTGTTTGATGATAGATTAGGGCCGATTCACAATGAAAAACGTAAAGGAAAAGAATAAACAGTCAAAAGATCAAGCAGCCGTACACATACACAATGCCATCATTTGCCACATCAATGATTGGTAGTTCTGTTCAATTTTTACGTCTTTTGACTCAGTTTTTAATACAAATTAGCATGTGATAAAAAGTCGACTATTGCGCTCCTATAGTCGGAGTCGCGACTACGACATTTCGCGACTTAGTCGTGCAACACTAGTTAGCTAAGTGATTTATGACTCTTGTGTGTAACTTTATGAGACTGTTACAACAAACTGACCCTGAACACTGTAATACTGAACAACTGTACTGGCTTCACATTTGTATTTGATCAACATTTTGAATCATATTGTGGACAGTGGATCGTGAACAACGAACTTTATTATGTGACATCCTGAAAAGTGAATGTTAGAAAGAAAAGACTGTATTTGGCTTGCCTAAGAATCATGTCCTAAGGACACAATTTCTTTCTTACACGTACATCCGGAAAGTGAAGGTTTTATAGGAAATAAATACTGACCCAGTGCAATTGATTTTTTTTTAGAATTCTGTTTAACAACTTACCAGGAGTTCCCTAGTTTTGTTTAATAGAATGTTGCCTAGCTCTGAATTGAAGTACAATTATGGTTCCCATGTACATGTACTTGGACCAGGGAGGTAGTGAAAGTTATACAACAGTCTACTGCAGGCAGTTTTGAATGCGACTTTTACATACATGCACATGTAGTTTGAACCTGGGAGATGAATCCGAGATGAATGCACTCACAATCATTCATGGGTGGATTTGGAGTTGTGAAATGTAAACATGAATGTGCCTGAAATGAAACCTACAACACAAGCAATTTCTGAAATGCCCACAAAGTCTGAGACGGGAAGGAATGTGCACCTGCTGTCTGCCAAAATTGGAAAACTGGTTTACTAGACCCCATGGACAAGTCTGGCCAGGAAAAAAAGTAACACTTGTCTCTGATATCCCATGATAATACAACCAAATGAAATATGTCGTAGGAATATGATAGGGTAATAGACACCATTTTGGTTTCATATGGGAATCTATAAAATTTGTACAATCTTTGGTAGTGCCAAAATTTGAAAATAAAAGGCCTAAGGTAAAGTTGAGCAAAAATGCTGTTTTATGGAGATACATGTTACACATGCTTGCTTACCTTGCATTTATGTAGGGGCCTTCTTAGCTTAGTTGTGCTCTGTGTCATAAATTATGATTAATAACCACTTGTTGGACCTAGGAATAGCGTGTTTTGGGCATATCCCATGAGACAACAATTCCAAGTGATACCAGGTCATACCTAATTTGATTCTGCAAGTTTGTGATTTCATTTATCAAAACATTTTTCTGGCAACAGATGATATTATGAGTTATGACTCGGTGCCAGCAGAAGATACAGTTCATGGAGTTATTTGTCTAAGTACTGAGTACCTGATTTTGCATACTAGAGTTTAAACATTTGTTTGCTTACTTAAGCTTATTAGAAAGTTAATTAAGTTAGTTTAATTAACAGCGCATTGTATCACAGGTGTACAATTCTTTCCTTTTCCATGGACATTGTGACAAAGACCCGATTTACACCAAGCTTTTAGGCCGGCCTCGGGCCGGCCCGAGGCCGGCCTAAAGCTTGGTGTAAATGCAAAGGAGGCCCGAGGCCCTCCCCGATTTGGGACTACCTCTGGAGGTAGTCTCGGGCCGGCCTATATTCGGTGTAAATGGAAAGGAGGCCTCGGGCCCCCAATTTACCATGTGATGCGGCGCTGTTACGTAATACACAATGCCCAAACAATGCCCGGACCGTACTTCCGGTGTATGTAGCGTGCAGGTAAACCGTGAATCAAACCAATCAAACCAACCATCGTAAATTTGAACAACAAAATGCACGAACTTTTACATCCGTTATAGGTATCTTTTTTTCTTTATACAGTTGTACGAACTGCATTATGTTGTATCAACATCAACATTACACGATATGAAAAAAATGTTGTTTATTTCAGAGTCTCATTTCAAGATTTTTTAATCGACTTTCTTGCGAGAGACATATGTAGGAATGTTATACGTGCAACGTGTATGTCGCGCACAAAAAAAAACCCTGCTTTCTTTTCCCGGGGAGCCAGTGTCATTACAAGGTGTACACCATGCGCGTGTATTGGACTCAAAATGGCCTAAACCGTCATTGAAGTCGATTCGGATCCTAACAGGAATGTATTATCGGCCGATCTAAAAGATCCTAGTTTTAATAACTTTGTAAAATTACCTTTTCCTGATTTTGGCGATTTCATGCGTTTTCAATGTTACGTAATCGTCCGACTGTGAAAAACCCTTTTTATGGTTTTTTCCACCGCGCTGGTGTCCGTTGAATGCACGCCCCCCCCCCGGGGTTTCCTTTTACATGATAGGGAGACACAATGCGGCGAGTTTTGGAAAGGGCGCCTTTGAGCCGGCCTTATATTTGGTGTAAATGCACAAAATTGCGGGCCTCGGGCCGGCCTTTTGGTGTAAATCGAGCCAAAGACCTGCCAATTTTCAAGTTGGCCTCAACTTTGGCCTTGCGTAGAATTTCACAGAATCACAAAGGCATTATGATCATGTCATCTGCTTCACATTATTTTCAAAGAAACAACTCATAAATCATACTGCAGCTCTAGAGAATACTCCAACCTAGTTATGGCTTCAAACAATGTTTCAGTTTTCTTTGCAGTTTGTATTCTATTTGACCTGTCTCGTGTTTAACATTGCAAAAGAAAAGTGTTAGAACAGTAAAAAAATGCTTTTAACTCTTAAAGGCCCTCTGTCAAGGGTCAACTCAACCACAGAGAGGATGTGAGCTAGTCCTGGAATACTGTATTCACAAACATGGACTGTTCCAGTGCCAAAATATACAGATTGTGGCAGAAAAACAAATGTTGCATTTATTCCACACTATCATGGCTGTTTCCATTGCATTATGGGTGTCATTAGTGCACCCTTTTGTGATTTTAGTCAAAAGAGGGCATTTTTATGGCCGGCCGCCCCGTAGGAGCCGGAGGCATAGTTTTCGGGTTGTCCGCGCTACGCCCGAGTCGTTCGTCGTGGTCGTGCGTCCCGTACGCTCCGTGGTCGTGCGGCACTACTTTGAACGAAGATTACTGAAGTACCGTGAGGATTTTGATGATAATTTGGACGCGAGAGAGAGAGCCAAGGATGAATTGATTAGATTTTGGGACAAATCCGTCAAGGGTCAAAGGTCAAATGGTCAATGAACTGTTGTCTAAGAAATCATGTTTCTCCTTTAACTCGACAGTTAGGATGCTCCACTGGTTGATATATTTGGTGGTTAGGTACAAATATTTGGAGGTGGGTCAAGGGTCAATTTCAAAGGGTCAAAGGTCAATGGACCTTGTCCAATAATAACTTCAGTTAGGATGAGTCACTGTTGAGTAATGGTTGTGATTCAAACCAAAAGACAAATATTTTGTAGAGTCACAGGGGTCACAGTCAAGGTCAGGGTCAAACTGGTCAGTGAACTTTGTCCTAAAGTTCCATTTTCTGCCTATAAGTGCAGTAAGGAGTGCTCACTGTTGTTGTAATTTGGTGGTTAGGTTCAAAACCAAAAGACATATATTTTGGTAGAGTCACAGGGGTCAAAGGTCAAGTGTCAAAGGTCAATGAACCCTGTCCCTAAATGCAATTTTCTGCCTATAAAATCAGTAAAGAGTGCTCACTTTTGATGTAATTTGGCGGTTAGGTTCAAAACCAAAAGACAAATATTTTGGTAGAGTCACAGGAGTCAACGGTCAGGGTCAAGGGTCAAAGGTCAATGAACTTTGCGTCAAACCTTCAGTTACATGTAGGAGTGCTAACTGTTGATATAATTAGGTTGTTATCTCCTACATACATGTAGGGGGCGCACTGGGCGGAGGCGTAGCCATTGACTGCGCGCAGTCAAACTTTTCTAGTTCATCTTGTCGTGATAGTGGGCCTTTAACATACCGAAGTCGCAGATCTGCTCCAAGTATTGTATACGTGGTAATTTTCGCGAATTTCGCAAGTCAGGTAGCTACCGCGAAAATTTCCACTTTGGTTCATGTCTATGTACTCTAATGAAAGCACCACTAAACTCGCGAAAATTAGCGCTCGCAAATTTTGAAATTTAGTCCAAAACCGGGAAAATATCTCTACGCAAAAATATTGGCATACACAGTAGTGTAAAGCCCGTAGAGGTTTATCCTCAAGCATGTTAAGAGTTTTGTTGCAGGTGCCAAGGATCAAATTCAGGTGATTGGGGATTAAGATGCAGGTCTAGCTGAGAAAGTTGGGTATTGTCATTGCAAGAGGTCATCAGTGTCTAGTTAGAAAGCTAGAATTTAAAGATAGATTTAAAATGGTTGGGGCATTAACATGGTACAAGTACAGTGATGGTCACTACCTCGTTAACTTGTGAAGCCATTTCATTAATCATTGGTTAATAGCTATTCAAACTTCCTAAATCATTCTGACACAAGTGTAGAAATGTTGGTGTAAATGGGGTGGTCTTTGTTGGCAATTTTTTTTTGGGGGGGGGGGGGAGGGGGAGATACCCATTTCAAGGAGAGCTTGGCAGCAAGAATGTGGTAATGGGGGCACATATTTGGCCATGTAATGTACTAGGATGACATGATCCGCCCATTCCAACAAAAAACTTTGACACACGCCCACTCACATGTCACATTCACTGTCTTCACTCATCTAACAGCCTCCTGGCTCTTTAGTCAAACCCAATGCTATGCACTCATGTGTGACTATGTTTTGAATACGTTTTCGGAGAAGGTGAACGTGATTGTCCCAAAAGCCACAGAATATTATTTTCTTGTGGTTCAATTACACGTTGTGGCTTTTTATGATTGAAAAGCAATATTTATTTTGAAAACAGCCGAATGTGTGTGCCAACAGAAATTGTGTAAATTCAGCAAAATTCTCGTGTTGATAATCATTCATACTATTAGTCAACACTGATAATAATAATGATAATAAGATAATTATCATTTTAACTATCATCATCATTATCCTTATCAGCATCAGCAGCATCTTCATCATCATCATCATCATCATCATTATCATCATTCATCATCATGGTCATCATCATTGTTCATCATCATCATCATCATCATCGTCATCGTCATCATCATCACAGGATTGTAATTGAATAGATGTCTACCTCCATGGTCTAAGACAAAGTTTAGTGTAACAATTATGGGTTATCAGCATAATTATTGTTGTTGTTGTTGTTGTTATGTTCAGGTTCGTCTTCCCATGATGCCTACCCGTTTCCTGATGGAGGTGGTAGAGAAGGAGGAGTTGATCAAGAAGTGCCACACCTGTCGAGACCTGGTGGATGAAGCCAAAAACTACCACCTGTCAATCAACAAACTCATCCAAGACACGCCCACATCATCTCTAGTCAAGGATTCTGACAGATTGGTACCCAGGAAGAGCACTGCAGGTTTGTACAGTTGCTCCCTTACTACAGGAGTTGTTTCACCTATCTAATCTTGGCCATGTTTGTCCAAGGACAACATGAGTCTTGACCAATCAATATACTACTGACCACTTCCCAGACTCCAGCTTGTGTCCAATAAATCGCCTCCTAATCCCAACCTATATTTGGTTTTCAAGAATGGGTAAACAGAAGGTGCATTCACATTACAAATCTTCGCGAAGTTTATCTTCTCGAAGACTTCGCGAAGTTTGGCTTGATCGTTCACACTGTGGCAAAACTTCGAGAAGATTTACTTCCCGCGAAACTTCTCGAAGATTTGGAACGCACTGCGCATGTGGAAACAATCAAAATGTACGGAGATTTTGCTACAGATTGATCAGAAATTTTGTTTCTGCAA